>PVIU01002518.1:0-30000 GCA_004026605.1 Ondatra zibethicus | reverse complement strand
CTTGTTCACTAAAGTCCATCAAATAACTTCAGATAGCCAGCCTCTTAAGAAATACATCAGCCACATTCCATTGAAATGGTGGGTTGTTTTGACTAACAAGTTCTGAAGTAAACTTTGTTTGATCTCCCTGCTCCAGAAGCTGTGGAGTTCACAACCTAAGAGGTCTTGTATTCACCTCTTAGCTGAAATGTTTGATATTTCACTAAAACACTGCACATAAGTTAGATATCTTTTGGGAAATTAAAATGGCAGAAACATTTTAAAAAGTAGTATATTCAGGTTAACTTTGTTTTTCTTTTTGAACCTTGTGCAAGCTGTGTATGATGTAGTTTCAGAATAATAGTAGAAATTCTGCTGAAATGAGAAAGTGAAATTAGTAACCAAATTAGATCAATTAATATTAATGATAATTAGTAATAGTTTCTGTTGTTGTGAATGATAAATAATTTTTGCTGAAATTCTATATGAAACAGCTTTACTCAATAGAAGTTTTTAAATCTCTTAGCTATTTTTTAATATTATAGGACAATGGAAAGTAACATTTGTAATTTTCCACAAGAGGAGATAATGAAGGCATAGGAACTGAGAAATCATGAGGATTAAAAGGGAATAGAAGGGGTCTATTGCTGTGGGAAAATTAGTGAGGTCTGCTCTGAATCACAGGACAGAATTGGGTAGAGCTGGTAACAAAGGTGACTATCCTAACAGTGGATTCTTGACATGTCAGTATAAAAATTGTGTCTAGGCTCTCTGGAAAATATGAAAAATCCAACCATATTGGAGGTTACTTCAAGGGTCTGAGGACTACATGTCTACCCTCCTGTTACACCATCCTTTGTGGTCATAGGAGACTCTTTTAAGAAGATAACAGACCCAGATGGTAGACCCTGAGTACTAGGCAGAGGATCTGAAAAGTCTGATTAGCTGAATTGTCTGTAGTCACAAAAACCTGAACAATATAAACATCTTTTGAGGAGGATCTCTGGAAGAAATGACAGTAATATCAAGTGGAATGTCATGAGAAAGCCTTTTGAATCTTGATGTTGAATGAGCTACAGAAGTTGCAGTTAGAGGAATCCACAAGAATACATGTAATCTTTGGCCCAGTATTATATGACATTAAGCTAGGAACACTTATGAATCTGTGGAGATAAGATTATATATGTATAGACTTGAATAAATAACTCATAAAGGGGTCATAAGAAACTGGTAAAAATTGTGATTTCTAGTTAGAAACAGTGAAGGAACGGGAGTAAATTTTGAGAGAAAGATACTACATAAATCCATGCTTACATCTGCTCAAAGTATATGCATGTATTTCTTTCAAAATGTGTACATATATATTTTGTATGTATGCATATATATGGAAGAAAAAGAGAAGAGAGAGGAAGGACATTAAATCTCAGAATTAAAAGTTTGCTTATATGTTAGCCTCATCATTACCTAACTTAAGCATCTTGGTCATGGTAGTTATCTAAGACTTGTTTTGACATTCAGAAAATGATGGTGAAAATGGCTTGCTCTCGTTCATATATGTATTCATATATGTGTATGAATATATATATATATGTGCACATATGTGTGGATAATGTAACAATCAGCTTGTGAATTTTTGTTGTGTTCCTTATGAAATTACAAATCCTTTTTTCTCTTTTTCTAGCTTCATTCTGATATTGACTCTGGTGATGGGAATATTAAATACATTCTCTCAGGTGAAGGAGCCGGAACCATTTTTGTGATTGATGACAAATCAGGGAACATTCATGCCACAAAGACACTGGACCGAGAAGAGAGAGCCCAGTACACATTGATGGCTCAGGCGGTGGACAGGGACACCAACAGGCCACTGGAACCACCATCAGAATTCATTGTCAAGGTCCAGGACATTAATGACAACCCTCCAGAGTTTCTGCATGAAACCTATCATGCCAATGTGCCTGAGAGGTCCAATGTGGGTATGTAAGTTGGGGTCACCTGCTCCACTTCTAGCTGCTGTCTTTGCGGGTGGGCAGGCTGGTTCCTGTCCTCCCAGCTCAGAACCAGAGTCTGTGTTGCATCTTTGTCGTATCTTAATAAGAAAAATTGTTAAACCAGATTTTTTCTTTTATTAAAAATAGCTAACTTTCTTACATAATATATCCTGATTATGGTTTCTTCTTCCTCTACTCCTCCCAGTTCATTCCCGCATCTCTTCCCATCTGGATCCTCCCTCTTTCTGTTTGTTAGTAGAAAACAAACTGCTAAGGGAAATTGATTGAAGAAAATATAATAAGATAAAACAAAAACTAATGCATCAGAAAAAGACAAAAGAAACAAACAGAAGGGAAAGTGCCCGAGAAATAGATAGTGTATGAAACAGATATAGACACAGAAACTTGGATTTTCAAATGTTCATAATAGACTTAGAGGTTGTAAAGTCAAGAGATATTAAGAGTCAATGGGGGAAGAATATGATTCAGTTTGGCAAATCCTGACTCGGAGTGTCAACTAAGTCTTGTGGCACTGCTTAACATCTTTTCTTCTTTTGTAGAATGGGAGTAACGATTTCCCATCTTCAAAGTGTATTGATAATATGCATCCAATCACTAGGGCATATTGATGTCCATTAAGTAACAGCAATGCCAATGTTTGTTGCTTGTGGGATTTGCATTAACTGATTGTGTCTATGACCCTATCTTGTTTAACTTGGCCATGATTAAATTTTGCAAAGCAGTGGATTTCGTTAGCCATGTATAAATTAGAAACAAAAGCAGAAACAGTTTGACTAATTTAACCAAGGTCATTGTGCTACTTAGTTCATGCAGCATGCATCATCTGATGATCTCAATATGCTTAAAGACACACTGCTTTTCTCAAAGATGGAATTCTAATTGTTTCTTCAAGTAGTTGCCTCCAGGTATCACTTTCACTTGAATTTCCAGATGTGTATGGTTATCATCTTTTGAGGCAGTCTGATCAGTTAAGCTTGAGTGAATCTAAAAACAATCAGGGATGTTTTTTTCACTTTACAAATGAGAATAACAAAAATGGAATATGAGGATTAGCTTACTCGAGAGAGTCAGCTGTGACATCAGAAGTTTAAGGTTCTTCCAGTCTGTGTGGAGCCTTTTGTGCCCATTCATCTCTTCCCTCCTTCCCATCACTCATCACCTTTTCTTGTCCTGTCCGCTCTTATCTACCCTCACATGCGAATTCTAATGAGAAGCAGACTTGAGGTAGTGAGGCTCGCTAGGCGTCCAAACTGATAGCCCATTGTACTTATAGTTCTCTTCAAGGGACACTTTTGTGTCTTGGACAGTGCCCAGATTTTCTATTATACCACATGAAACTATTGTCTTTGTTGTCAGACAAATATGTTATCCTGGCTCCTTTGTATACCTTCATAAATTATCATTTTGTCAACTATACAATGAGGTTAATGTTTACAATGATGGTTAAGTAAATACATAAAATAGAAAAATTTGACAATTACTTAGAAAATTATAGAATTAAATGAAATAATAATAGTAACTCATTTATTATTATTACTATTAATACAAAATAAGAAATAGTAACTTCTTTGGACATTCCATGACATTTTTCTGCTAATCTCCATTTTTGAGAATATTTCATGGCTTATGAGGAATAGTTCAAAAATGACAGTGGTATAATGACTGATTTTGAAAAGAGTATTTGGAAGAATTATATTTTTTTTTGTATTTCTCATGGAACTCACAGTAAACCCTGTGAAGTAGGGGATGGCTCTCTTTAAGCTGTGTAGAGGGGTTCTGTACCCTGACAAAAGGAACCCTGCCTCTGCTGACAGTATCAGAGAAGGAACTTGGAAGGAACTTGGGTTTTACTATTGCTAGATCTGGATTAGACTCCTGCCTCTGACCATAAATAACTTTGAAAGAGATTTCAAAATGTCATGTCTCTCATACCAAATCTCCCCCAAGTAAAAGAGATACTAGCAGAGGAATGTTGGCACATTACATGGAATTTACTACAAACACTGCTTGGCAGAGATAAACTGAATAATCGCTTCTTCTGTCTTCCCATCTCCTCTCTCACTGCTCTGAACCTCAACATGCTATTTCCCAGATTCCTACTGTGACAATGGAGCTTTAAAAGAAAAAAAAAAAAGATACCATCCTCCCATTATACCTGATTCCCCTTTCTTCTGACCTAGGAATTGTCTTTTAGATCGCATTGACTGTTCACTGATGGTTTCTGTTGCATAGCTACCAGACCCAACAGAGATGATAAAATGAAATTTTCAAGTCAGTAAGGAACAGCATTCCATATAATATTTATATCCATAAATTAATTAAAATTTAGTATTAGCAGTAACCTTATTATAGGCAAAGCAACAATAAAATTATGTATTTGTTGTTACAGATGGGAGAGTGCACTCTGTCCTTTCATGAAAAGCAATTAATTGTTAATTATATTTATTACACTCTCTGTGATTTTTATTTAATTATATGATACATTGAATATTTCTATCACATAGTTCTAAAAATGTTTGACAATTATGTTTATTTTATTATTTTAACTATCCACCCAGACAGGAGGCACTGTGGTTATAGAAAGTTTAGTTTTAAACCATGATTTAAAAAAAAGGAAGAGGAGAATGAGAAAAAGGAAGAAATGCAGGGGACTGTTTTGCTCTTGGACTGTAGGAAATTAATACCATATTAACTAATTCTGGGCCTGTCTTCAGGACTTAATATTAAATGAAACTCTGTAAACACTAATGCAGTTTGAAAAGTTTAGCGGGTGTTGCTAATTGCTTTGTTTCCCTTTTTAGGAACATCAGTAATCCAAGTGACAGCCTCTGATGCAGATGATCCCACTTACGGAAATAGTGCCAAGTTAGTGTACAGTATTCTTGAAGGACAACCTTACTTCTCAGTGGAGGCACAAACAGGTATAGTGGATTGCATTGTCATTGTGAATCATGACACATTGTAAGTAAGGAGTCCATGCCTGTTCACTTCATTGCTTTGCCTTGAAAATTTCTTAAAGTTGAGAGAAATCTAAGGCACACTCTGGAGGGTTAGCATGAGGACCAAAACGCCTAAATACATCTTGGGAATATGACTGAATGAAGTCAAACCCAATTATTAATGGTCCAGCTCATAATAATAAATATTTAATAATTCAGTTTGTGAGTTGGAAGTGTCTTAATTTGCGGTTTTATGAAAAGGACCCCAAAGCTGATTCAAAGTAGTTAGCTTTCAAAGCATCCTTGGAAGATCTCTGGGTAAACTCAATAGTGCCAGGTGTAATGGTTAATGTCCTTGTTGCACGAAGATTCAGCACATTTCCAATCTCCCTTGTTGTGCAATAGGTTCCCAATGGACATTACAAAATAAAGAGTAAACTAACAAAGTGAACCAGTATACAATACAAACTCAAACCATGTTGCACTTCATTTATAACAAATGTGATTCTCCACAAGAGTAAACACTACAATTCTACAAAATTGCTCATCCACAGTATTATAACAAGGACATTTTCTTTCTCCATAATATGTTCTCTTTTTTTGGAAGAGGTTCTCATACAATTTTCAGCTTTTAAGTATTGTTTTCTAATTTTGTGCTTATTTTCATTTGCTTGCTTAATTCCTACCTATCTATGCATTAAATTTTTACCACCTTGTTCCAAACAGCAACTTGAGGAGTTACAGTTTATGATTTTATAAAGTCATTTGTCATTAGTCTTTTAGTTAAGGATAAATAAGGGATTCATCTAGACTTTTGGAGATGCTAAAAACTCTAATCTTTGTCTTGGGGAAGCAAGGTTAGTAACTACTGAATGAAACCTGCAAAACCATCTAACAGATGAAGAAAATGAGGTCTCAGGAGTTAATGAGCTCTCAGGAGACGATTGCAAAGAAACATGTTAACACTTGGACTTGGGAAAGCACAACAAAGACCAGCACTTTCTCTTTGTTCTTTGTATTTATGCTAAAAATACTACCTTATTCACTGAGTATAAACACTTCCATGTGATCCCTAGAGATGTAAGTAAGCATAGTTTTCACGGAAATCATGTTTCAATGTACAGGGGTCATAAATAATTAAACCATTAATTTATTATGTTCGTCAGTGACAGGTGCAAGCTTTGTTCATCTTCTAACTCATCAGTTCACTTATTAAACATTAATATTAGGATTTTAATGTACTGAATAAAATTTGTGACTCCTCTTTAAATTGTGTATGGATTGTAGAAATGTCTCTAATAATTTCATGTAGGACTAGATTCCTGAAGGCTTTTGCTAGAAGTCCAGAAGCGTAGATTCAGTTATGGAGGGACATACAACAGGCATTTGTCATTTCAGTGTTCAGGATCCTTGTGTCTGAAAGGAAGAGATTGTTCCTTGCATGCATAATGAAAATCAAAACTAATTAACATTATGTAAGTATTCTTATTATTTGCTTGAAAATACATAGATGCTTTGGGCTTGACTACTTTCCGTTAAAATTGTCATGTTAAACTGAGTTTTATTTGAGCAAACAGACTTATTTATGTATCTTAACTACCCAGGATCTAAAATATTTTCCTTGTTGAAATTTTGTCATGAATGAAGATCTGTAATTTTTTATTGCTAACCTGGCAGGTATCATCAGAACAGCCCTTCCCAATATGGACAGAGAAGCCAAGGAGGAGTACCATGTGGTGATCCAGGCCAAGGACATGGGTGGACACATGGGCGGACTCTCAGGGACAACCAAAGTGACGATCACTCTGACTGATGTCAATGACAACCCACCAAAGTTTCCACAGAGTAAGTAGTTGAGGTTGGTCTTTGCACTTTACCACACACAGCCAGATCCTCATCTTTCCACTCACTCTGATTTTACTCAGCTTTCAAAAAGAATGCTGTAGATAACCAAGAACCATTTTCATCATTATTGCAAAAAACTATAACATGGTAACAATTTAGTCACAAACACACAAAGGAAAGTTAAATGGTATAGAGATATTGAGGAGAAGAGAAGACACTAAAAGATCTGTAACTCTGGTGACAGAAAATCTGTTTTCCTGGTATTTTAATTACTAGGTTATTAGTCAGGTAAGGTGGGAACCAATTAACCTTTTTCTGTCCCGGTGTCCACATTACTATCCTGCATGTTAACTGTACTTTCATCTGTTATTTATTGTTCCATAACAAACTGTCCCAAATCATGGTGATTTAAAAGAATAATTTATCTAACTTTTCAATTTATGCAGAGCTTAGGAGAGATTGCTGCTCTTTTCATTCCAGCATCGGCTGCTGACAGCTCTCTGTGGCTGAAAAGCCCCACTTCTAAGATTACTTACAAGACTGGCACATTGAGATTGACTTTTGCTTGCTCTCCACATGAGCCTTCCTGTGGCTGAGTTCTGATCATAAGAACTCCAAGACCACAGAAACCATTTGCTTTGCCTTTTCTGAACTGACTTCAGAAGTCACGTGGCTTTCTCATTATACTCATAAACCTGCCAAAATTTCAGTGCAGTTCATCCCAACCTCAACTTTCTATGGAAGGACCATAAGATAATGTTAAAGAAGAGGCCTGTAGGATGAGAGATAATCATGTCTATTTTTAGAAGATGGCATTTTAGTATATAAGTTAAATATAATTGTTATTGTTTGGATTAACCCAGCTAGTGCTGATTCTTGTGGCATCTGAAAAATTGGCAGTAATTTTTTAGCCATTGTTATTTTGATTATTGCACAGAACATATGATATTGTTGAGGGAATATAAAGAAGAACAAAGGAATAAAGAGATGGCTCAAAAGTTAAGAATATCTGCTGCTTTATCAGAAGACCAATACTGGTGCCTCCCAACTGCCTGTAACTCAGCTCCAGGATGATCTGTTGCCCTATTCTGGTCTCTGCCCCACCTGCACTCTTGTGCACAGAGCCACAAAACACAGACATATACATAATTGAAAATAAGAAAAAAAATCTTTAAAATTGTATTTTTATTATTTTAAATTATGTGTTTATGAGTATGCATATGAGGGTTAAGTGTATCTGTGAAAGTGCCCTCAGAAGCCAAAGCTGTCAGATTTCCATGGAGCCATAATTACAAGTGTTTTTAAGCTACTAGGTTTGGGTGCTAGGAACCAAACTCTGGTACACATGATGAGAAATAAACTCTTAACCATGAGCCATCTCTCCAGCACCAAATAAGATAACTCTTTAGAAAAAACTGTTGAAATATTGAAGTTGAAAATAGCCTCTAATTTCACCACCATTTAATTACTAGTCACTGATATTATAAATAGCTAACAAAAGCCTATGTTTTAAAGATTAAAAAGTGACTTCTGTGGAAGTACAATGAGTGGCCTAAGAAATTTCCAAAGCTAGACTTTACCACACATATGTGCGTGTGCAAAGGTGAATACAGAGTTATAACATAATCATAATGATTCTGTGATTTCTAGTAATGGAAAAATAGTGACAATGTTAATCCTTTCCCATGGAGTCTCTCCCTGCACAGGACTTGAGGTCAATTGCTAGCCCCCATATCAGGTATCTCACAATCACCTGTGGTTCCAGATGCAGAGATCTGACACTCGCTCTGGCCTCTGCAGGCGCGTCCCTACACACATGATATACACTAAAAGAGACACATGCACATACACATAAACAACCTTAAGAGTATAAAAGGAAGGCAATTAAATATGACAATGAAGGAGACACCTTGATTATTCAAAGGATTCCAAAGATAACAATGTATAAAATAGAGATATCAAAGGGGAGGATTATGAAACACATATTAGCTTCTGAGGATCCCAAAAGAGATGGGGGAATCTTGATCCCCCTGGTCAGATTGAAATTTATACAACTTTAAAAAGATTGAGGCTCATTCAACATTGTCAAAGTTGCATATTTCATTCTGTAAAATGAAAATGAAAGGGGGTAAACAGCATTATTCACAGGAAGCCATTCATGTCCCTTCTTATAAGAAGTCATTAGATAATTATGTCACTAAGGTTCCAGTATAAGTGTTTTCACAACCATGGACTTGAGTGGCACTTCGAGAAAATCACATGATAACAGGTCTTCTAAACCTTTATAAACCTTTGTAATTTCTACAAAATGACACTCCGATTTTCCTTTAATGTGAAAGAAATGTAAGATTAAGATTAAGTCGGTGCAATATAAGCACAAAAGAAACACAGTACTGCAACGGATAGGTGCTATGAGTGAGTAATGGGGAATGAAGCCAACACCACTGTGCTGAACACTGAAATGTAGGGTTCCCCACTCTGCGGCATCATAAACAGACTGCTTTTCAAAGTGTCACTCATACGATGGTGCTAGATCTCATTACTCTACTGAATACTGTCTGGTAATTTCCTTAAATGAAACAACATCTTGTCTATTTTCTGCAATGCCTTTTCAAACATCACCTACCTACTTTGTTCCTGTAACAGAGGACCAACTCTCTTGTCCTTGCTAGCCTGTCTACTTTCAGAATCTTCTCATCTGAGGTTCTCTGACATTGGTTGTTCTTGGCCCTGTGACTTATTCTGCACATATTCATACATGTGTCTTGCTCATTTCCTTCAATCGAGTGCAGATTTCTTCTAAAGGAAGACTTCAATCCTTACCTGTCCAAAGTTAATCCAGGTCTCCTTCACACCCATACATACTTAACAGGGATATGTGTTCAGTGGCATACATCTGCATAGAAAAAATTTATCTCACACTTCCATATGCACACTCATTCATATACAGCATGGTCATACACTTAATTTCCTATGCACTTGTGTAACTTAAACGCTCCTTCACACACACACACACACACACACATTACCCTTATCCATACAATATTACTTAACCTATAACATCACACTATAGATAGATACATTTTGTTTTCTTTTTCTTATACCTCTGTTAAGGGAAGAATCATGATGCTCTTTTTATTACTGAGGTTCAGAGCTAAAGGAGTGTGTGATATCATTTACATTCCTGATAAATATAAATATGAAATGTGGCATGATTTACATTTATGATTAATATACAGATAAACATGGAGAGAGTAGATTATCTAGAAGCTTCTAGAGAATTCCATGCATGACTTAGTAAAAAGCATGTAGAGTAAGATGAGATAGATATATAACAGTAAAAAAGGGATATTCTTGAAAGATAAGCTTTGCATTTGTCTCTAAAGTAAATATGAAGTGCTGGAAGCCTTTTAAATATAGGGTAGGGGTCATTTTTTTCTCTGTTTCTGTTCTTCCTTGAGCAATTAGCAGTGGTACAAGAAAACCTTGGAATTAATCTGTGGGATATCATGAAAAAGCAAAAGGAAGACTCAGCTGTTCACATGTGTGGAGTCTTGCATAGTCCTCCATCACTCTTTTCCTTCCTCTCGTGGATCAGGTGACCCAATCACCTCACCCAGGACCCCAATATTGTTTTATCATCCTGTAAAGATACACATTCTTCTAGCAAGCAGGTCATCTGGGATCCTCTTCCCATCCATCCACTTCTCTTCTGTGGTCTACCAATAGAGAGTTCAATTTTAAACCCTTTGAGAAATTTACTGGAATTCAATGAAATCTGAAGTCTTACAGCTGCCAAATAAAAAGGAAAATAAAAGTAGATGTCTTCTTCTTTCAGGCGTGTACCAGATGTCTATTTCAGAAGCAGCTGTCCCGGGGGAGGAAGTAGGAAGAGTGAAGGCTAAAGATCCAGACATTGGAGAAAATGGCTTAGTCACGTACAATATCGTTGATGGAGACGGCGCAGAACTGTTTGAAATCACAACGGACTATGAAACACAGGAAGGTGTGGTGAAGCTGAAAAAGGTAGGTTAGAGGATTCAGACATGTCAGTCAGGTGATCTGTGTTACCCAGGCAACCTGCAGAAGACAGGGGACTGATGGGTAAAAAAATGCACTTACAAAAGACTGAGGGATGACCTCATCAATTTGCAGCCGAGGCCTGAACTCTGGGGAGATAAGAGAAGTCTTTTTCATACAGATACTGGGGAAGGTGCTGGAAAAATAGCAGATTATGCTTGTCTGAAGTGGCTGACTTGTTCTCCTGTGCTTTGACAAAATTATTTAGGAGAAAAGACGACTTGATAACCCTGGATTTTTGGAAAGTCATTTTAATTTCCTGGAGGTCTGCCCGCCTAAGTCAACTAATACAGACTGTACAGTGGTCTTATTTAAACATCCCTAGTTCACTGGACAGTGGGATGTCCCATTACATTTTGACCAATCTCCCTTTCTCTTTTCCTTCCTGAACTTGAAATAACAATAATGATTCTTCCTCCTTATTCACTTTAACCACCAACAGAAACAAAGCATATCCCTTCTCTAGATTGATTATACACTAGGGCTTATTGCTTCATTTGACTTGGTTTTATATAAATCTCATGTTTACTCAATACTGACTATTGGGCAAATATAGCCCACCTCTCATTCATTAATACAAGCATGCCATATGAAATAGATTGTTCCAATGATCAGTAATCCCTCAACTTAATTTTAAAATTGAGATTGAGACAAACTCAGTCACAGTCACGTGAATACACGCAGAATTCAAATATAGATGGCATGGGAGCAATGTCTCTCTTCAGACATTTTGGAAGTAACTGAGCCAGAAAGTCAGATAAGATTCACTATAAAGTGAAGAAACAATTACAGTGCCTTCTAAAGCAGTTCCCTCCTGATTTACCACTTGAGAAATCAACACCTCTCCATCATCGTAGTGCATGGAGCATTACATGTGAATTGGTCGAGGGTATTACCTTGGTTTTAATAAAGCATTCATTGTCTACTTGGTTTTATAGCATGAATGTTAAGTTTCTTGGCGTGAAAGAAAAGATTGGATTGTAACGTTGAGAAAAAAATTAAATTGAAGAGTCAATAAAGAAACTAGTAGCTGGAGAGGAGGAGAAGGGGGCCCTGAGAGACATTTTCAGCAGGAAGAACATGGGTGACTGACCTTTCACTGTGACACAGTGCATATTGGGTAGGTGAAAATACACAGGGGACAGAAAACTCTGAAAAGGAAGATGACTGTACTGAGAGAGCAATGAACTCTCAGGTGGAAACTAAGGTAGAGCTCAGATATTTGCAAAAGTTTCCACTCCTGACTGTGAATTTCATGACCAAAGATGTTTATCAGCCACGAGAGGATGGAGAGCTGTTCTTTCTGGTGCCTCTTTTCAAAAGTAGCTGTCAACTTTCTTCGTTAATTAATATTACTGCCGCCCCTCTATGAAACTGACACATGAACGTTGACATCAGCGATTCCTGTCTCCCATCCTTTGCTGTTTAAGTAATTGGATAGTAGGTTATGCGAAGGTTGTCACTTGTTTTGAGTGTATTCAGGGCATAAACACATACTGTTCTCTAAAATCCTGAAACATTTAAATCACTTCCATGAAGCTCATACATGGCAAATGAGCTCTCTGCATATGATTAATTTGTGCACTTTCCCCCAATTCACTGTTTATTTTAGGCAGCAGAATAAGCTTTTACAAAGCACTGGCATTTATATTTAAAACAATGTAGGCTGTTATTTAATTTGGAAGAGAAGATTTACCTTAACTTGCACCACAAATTTCCAAATGCCCACCAGGAAAAAGCAATCAAATGTGAAATTAGTAGACTAAGTATATGGGTCCTTTTGGAAGACATATAATATAAGATTTTAAAGACATGTGGAAAGATCATAGAAATATTTTTGCATTTTAAAGATTTTCTTTAATATGAAATTTTCATTCACTTCTTGATTCACTTGTTTATTTTCTACTGAGTTAATCAGTTCTAATTATTTGTCAGTCAGGCTTCGGTAAACGCTGGGAATCTAAAATGTAAGAGACTGACTGCTAGCCACAGGGAATCACAGATTAACAGGAGAGTTCAGTAAAAATCTGGTTATGATGAAAGGCGTTTCCTTAGCCCTGACAATATTGACATTTCAGACTTGATAAATCTTGGTTGTAGAAGAATGTTCTATGCAATGCAGGGTGCTTTACAGAACCTGGACCTCTTCATGTATAGGTTAATAGACATATACTTTCCATCACTGCACTGTGTGGAAAATGGTTGAAAATATTGTTCTAGTTCTTACCAATTACCTTTGGAGTGACTGGGAGCAAAATCAGCCCTTATCTGAAAGCTCAATTATGGTAAAATGTGTGTGGCCATCTCTATGGGTCAGGAATGGCTCCAAGATGAATGCATCGTCAGTTGATTCCTGGCAGTCATACATTGCTTTCCCTGATTGACAGGGAGGAAATAAGGCAGGAACTGAGATCAGGAAAGACTGGTTTCAAAGAAAATGGGACTGCAAGTCATTTGGTTCTTAGAATGGAATGACACTGTAGGACCAGTTGAAGATCTGTTGTGATAAAAAGGAGAGATTTCAGACAGCTGAAGACAGTGTAAGACTAAAGAGGGAGAAGATGCTAGGGACCTTGAGGATTTGGGGAGCTACCTCCAGGCATGTTTGGAAGGAAGGGAATGTATTTTAAGACTACTGCTCATGCCATCAAGATCACATGGTACAGTCATTCTTACGTATCTGACAGACTTCAAAGATTTGTTTTTAAAATTCTTTCCAAAATAATGTTTGAAGATCTCTGACCCAGGTTCAGAGTTTCATGGCAAAGAAGAAAAAACTATTCTGAGTTTTAATCCCTCTTTGTGCAGTTGCATGCAGAACAATGTAAAATACAAATCAGCCTTTAGGTGACTTGGTGCTGCTAGGAAGAAAAGTCCACTCATCTGTCCAGTACCTTTGGTCAGGTGGAAATTCCACCCACTTGAAACAAATTCTTTCACAGCATCTAAACTGTTCATATAAAACCAAATAAACTTTTGAGGTAGTGTGTGAACAGCAATAGATGATATTTGAAGCATTCCTTGTTTTAATCAATGTTATGTCTGTTTTTAAATTTTTCTTTGGTCTGTGTATTTGTACACATAGCTGTGGATATATAACATTTTCTTGCTTCCAGTCACAGGGTGATCTGATTTGTTAACTTAATGTCATGTCGTAAACACTTTACATGCTGTTATATAACACACATAATCATTTTTAATGACTACATTACATCCCATTCTATCTATAGACTGTGATTTCCTTAATAAAATCACACAGTTGGATTTTTCTATTCTATCTGTGCATTTCTCCAGATTAGATATAACCTTCTATTGTTGCTAACAGATATTATGCATTTTCCAATATTGTTTATTTGTATTTTTTTGTTGAATAAATCCCTCAGGGAGAATTTTCAGAGGTAAGGATTAGTAAGCTGGGGTGGGCATTAAGGATTTTATGGCTTATGCAGTGTGTTGCCTCATTTAGTTTTATTTCAACTATTCATAACATGAGTATAAATGTCCACATGGGGAACTACCTCAAATCCTGTTTGGAAGGAGAAAGGAAAATTATTGTAAGTAAATGCTTAAATGTTATCCAGTCATTAACCCTGCTGTTCATTCAGAAAAATGATTGCTGCATGTTACTATATGGTGCAGTCATTCCTAGTTGTAGAGAGACAAAAATCAACAAGGCTCAATAGATTCCTTGGAGCTGCTTTCCTTTCAGTAGGAAAGGGGAGCTAGGAGACTACACACCACTATTTGGGACTCTTGAGCAGGACTTCATAAGGCATTGAAGCTGGGCTAACTTCCAGAGTACTTAGCAGGTTCTCACAAGAGTGGAAAAACTAGACAAACTATTGAAATTCCTGGAGATCAAAGCATAGAATGATCTAGATGAAGCCAGTTGGTTAGAGTGCAGCATGACCACATATTGCTCAAGGCAAACAGAACCTGTATCTGGGTCTTTAGGCATATCCCTCCATCAAGTTCAAAAAGGTTTTGCTCTAGGAATATTAGCAGACAGAAATTTAACCTTTTCTGATTACACGTCACCTGATCTCAGAATGATCATATCCCAATGTGTGATTCAGTCTAGCCATTATAGAGATTTCTGAGAAATTGCAGCAGCCTTGTATTGACAATCTATAAACATTATTTATTTCTGCTTCTCAATATACATACAAGGATCTAGGAGCTATTGGGTCCCATCTTGGAAGATAGACTGTTGGAGAATTGGAGGACATGTTAGGCAGTAGGAAAAAGGAATGGTCCTTGATTGCATGGAGATGGAGGTGGGAGGTGACAGAATCAAGGACTTTTAATATGCTTAAGTTTTCTGAAATGATGATGGTATTTGGTCTGGAGCAGTGCAGAACTAGGTCAGTCGAAGCTTTGTGATTGTATGTCCATTCAGAATAAGTATTTACTAGACAAATGACAGCTGCATAGAAGGCAGATGCCAGCCTTAAAAGATCAAGCTTATTACAAATATTTGTTAGCTCTGCCTCATTGGAATACTGCTTAGAAAGATGTTTCTCAGGGTCTACGGCTTATATTTGTGCCATAATTTTGCTTTTCACCTTTGCTACTCTTTGCATTTCTTATTCAGATGTAAAGGGCACTTGCCATCAATCTCCCTGTGACTTTGTCTATTCAAATGCGGCCTTCAAGTTCATTTGCTTACTTGTGCAAAAATATGAACTACTTATACTTGTTGTTCTATAAATGGACCAATTTGTCATTTATGTGTTCTGACCAAAAGGAAGGACTGTCTTCAGTGGTAATTATTTGTCTCTAAGAAAAGGTAACCTAATACTGAATGGACTCAGAACAAAGCTATGACATTACATTTTACCTAGAAAACAGTAAACATCTTTCAAAAGGAGGATTGGGGAGCACAACAGACACATTAAAACAATTAGCTCTGAGATGTTTAGGAAGACAAAATTATGTCAATATGTTAGTAGGTCTGGAGACTTTTCTCAGTGGTTAGAGCACTTGCTGCACAAAGAGTAGGCATGTAGATATGCATTCAGATGCTCTGAACCAATAAGAAAAATGGTTTAGTGGAATAGTCTGCTTGCAATTCTACTGCTATGAAAGAAGAGACAGGGGATCTTGGGGCAGGCTAGCTAGCTACACTAGTGGTATCGTATAAGTGAACTCTGAGTTCAGTTGAGAGATCTTTTGTGCATGTCCATGTATAAAGTGGAAGAAGACGGAGGCAGATTTTCCAAGTCAGCCTGAAAGTCATGCACACACAAGTAAAAATTAAAAAAAAAATGGGATAAAAAGTAAATCAATGTTAATTAACAGTTCCACCTACCAAAATCTGTCTATAAACTATGATAAATAATTGAATTAAGTGCTGGTAAGACCGCAGCCCTTGGGAAATGCAATCTAAACCAAAGAAATGAAGCTATCAGTATGAATAAACCAGGATATTGTGTGTTTATGTAGCAGACAGCATGAGGCAGTTGTTAAATAAGATTTACCTTTGTCTTTGGGATAAGAAATAATATGTCCTTTTATTACCAGACTTATAGCACTTCACAGAGTGGTCATCAAGAGGATATTATCTGCCTTCTTGGTGTCTGTAGAGAATGAGGTTGATTTTATGTATGGTTGCACCTTTGTATTTGCCATGTGCTTTGCATCATGAACACCGTGCATCATATTCCAGCAACTGATTGTTCTGAGTTTCTAACCATATGGATATTTAATCAGCATAGATTTTTTTTGCTTTGAGGAACTTTTTGCTTCACTCCATGAACCAATCAGGTCTTTATCTTCCATTGTTCTATCAAGGACCTGGTTGTCAATCTTCTCTTCATTCTTATCAGCCTGTAGATTTTGAAACCAAAAGAGCATATAGCTTGAAGGTAGAGGCCGCCAATGTACATATTGATCCAAAGTTCATCAGCAATGGACCTTTCAAGGACACTGTGACGGTCAAGATTGCAGTAGAAGATGCTGATGAGCCTCCCATGTTCTTGGCCCCAAGTTATATCCATGAAGTCCAAGAAAATGCAGCTGCTGGCACTGTGGTTGGGAGAGTACATGCCAAAGACCCGGATGCTGCCAACAGTCCAATAAGGTACACATGGATTTATCTTAAGAACATATACAGGAAACTTCAGAGTCAGAAAGTTTGGGGAGAGTCTCACAGGCACCCTAACATTCCATCGCAAATCCATATCAAGTTTCAATCGATTTCAAACTAAGTTATGGTTTACCAAATATGAGTCCACTTCATTTCTGCTACTATCTAGGCTTCAAGCCACATTAGTTAGTTCTTTCTGAAACACATTCCTAATGTATACTAGCTGATTTAACCATTAGCCAGGTCTACATACCTTCCGGAACTGGGATACAGTATAAATAACTACTATGAAATAATTATAGTCATTATCTTTAATATCTCCTTAAGCATCACTGACTTTCATGGGTGCGGTAAATGCATGATCCAGTTTATCTTCTCACCATTGTTATATAAACTGTAGTCTCTTAAACTGTTCAAAAATTGGGTTTCTGCAAGATGAAAAGAATGGAATAATTTGTGAGCTGTAACAAGTCACAGGGAGGCTCCACTCCCTGCTGAACACCCTTTGAGGGTAACAGAATGACCATTACATGATTGTATTTCTGACATTCAACAAAAAAATATGCTGACTCTGCATCTCCTTCCCACCATTAACTAGACTTATTGAGCCTAACCCTGATGGCCCAGTGGGCATTGTAATAAAAATGAGACTGAGAAGGGATTCGAACCATAGATGAAAGACACTCATAGGCTGCGAATGTGAAGTTGTGTGAATTCCAGTTCCACAGACTGGATTATCTTTTGTCCTTTCCATAGCTGCCCGTCTATTTTATTTCTTCCATCTACTTCCTCAGGATGTCTCTGCCTCTAGGCTCTCAGACATCATAGTGTTATTAATCCTGTAGCCAAATGACTGCTATAAAATGCACATCCAAATATTATGTGATTGAAAAGCAGCAAAACTCAGTGACTGCTTTATCTCTCATTAATGTCCCTTCTGAAATAATATAGTGTCTAATTTAAAGATCTTCCATCCCCCAACCCGTCTTGGTTATTCTCTGAAGCAAGTGTTCTTATTATGTCCATCTCAAATGGGGCTGTGTTAGTCTTATCCAAGTTTCAAATCCAGACTCCTTGTTCTCTTATCCTTCCCCCCTCTCTTTCTCTCTTTACTCAAACATATGCTTTCCTTCTATCCTTCACTGCTTATTTCCCTATGAAAAATTTCCATTTCATATGTCATTTGTATAAACATTCATGTCATTTTAAGTGTTGGATTTTACAAATACAGCTTCTGATTACACTGGTCCACAAATCTTTGCATACATGTATGTATGGCCTTTCTCTTGGCTATATAACTAGAATTAGAATTGCTTAATCACATAGCAACTCTGTGTTTAAATTTATGAGCAGCTGCCAAGTTGTTTTTCCACACAATACCTACAACGTTTTCCAATAGTGTCAGCAGTGTGGCTTAAATATTTTGATTCTGGACACCTTAATAAGCTCCAAACGACCTGTCATGTTTGTTTCACTGATAGGTACTAGTAGGAAGTATTCATAAAGACATTCACTTAGTAGCAGTCTGCATCTTCTAGAGAAAATAGAAACACCTGTTTAAATCCTTTCCCCATTATATAATTGCATTAACCATTGTTTTGTTGTTAAATTATAAGTGTCCATTAAATATTCTGGCTGTCCTTGACTTGCAAATATTTTCTCTCCTTTTGTGAACTGCCTCTAAATTTTCTTGACTGTTTCTTTAGAGGTGAAACTGCTTTTAATTATGACTAATTACACTATTTTCTTCCTTGGTGACTTTCACTTTAATTTTTAGATATAAAATATTGTGGCCTATTTTAGACAAATTCAAAAATATTGCACCTGTATTTCTTTTGAAGAAATTTTATAGTTTTAGATTTTTATTTAGATCCTCAATTTATTTTAAATTGATGTCTCTGTGTGTTATGGGTGAGAAGCTCATCACATTACCTTGCCTGTGGAATCCACATTCTGGTTTCAAAATTTGAGTCAATATATATGTGTGCCTATTTATATGCCAGTGTCACACAGTTTTGATCACTGTAACTTTAGAAGGGGTTTTGAAGTGAGCAACTTTGGTTCCTTCACTATTTTTATAAATTATGTTTTTATAGGAAAGACATAGTAGCTTTTACTAGGATTTTCCATGAATGATTCCATGCTCCAATAGCAGAGTTGGATGGTTTTGGAAGAGACCTTGCATCCTATATAGTGTAAAATATTGATTAGCTACCTCTTGCTATTGACTGTTTGCTAACCCATGTTCTGGGAAATCACTGAGTTCTTCCACTAAATGTGATGTGTGGCCACAATGAACAACTGCTTTCTGACTATATAAATTAATATACTTGATTTGCTTGAGAAACTCAGATTCTTAGGTCTGGAAGTAATGACAATCCCCTCCGGCATTTATTCAACTACACACTGCAAATCCCCAATATATCCAAATAACCTACAGAAAAACCTGATGAGAGATTTTTACAGTAAAAAATTTTCAAACAAACAACATCTATGTAAAAATTGCTAGGGACTAAGATAAAGAGTGATAAAATGGGACATCTAATGTTCTTCTCTGACCTCTACACTCCACATACTATACATTCATACACACCATATACACCACATACACTCAAAAACATGAAACATACCAAGTTGAAAACAAAAAGAAAGTCAAGCAAAACCTCACACACACTCACACACATATTCATACTCATAGTGATGGATGTGGTAGAGTATGTTTATAATCCTAGCACCCCACCTAGCCTACTTAGTGAACTTAAAGCAAGGGAGAAATCTTGTCTCTAAAAACAAGATGGGAAGCTATTGAGAAATGACACCCAACATTGTCCTCTGGCCCCTGCATTCAGGTGCACACCTGAGGACATCACATACATGAGCTCATGCACATGTGTATGTACATTCTTAAGGTGGTCAGTATTGGAAATAGCCCAGAAAATGAAAATTGCAATTTAAATTTCCCCTTGCCACAGTTAAAATGACCATTGTCATCCAGTCAACAAAAGCAAAAGAAGAAAATTCTATCAAAGAAATAAAGAAAGGGCAAGAATTATTCACTGTCGATAAGAATGTAGATTCATATATCCACCTTATAAAATAGTATTCCGAATTCAAAAATCAAGAGCAGAACTACTATATGGAACAGCACTATTATTAGTGTGTGTCCATACACAAGAAATAAAATCCATAAGTTTAAGGAATTTCTGCACTTCCATGTTTATTTCAGAATTGTTCACAGTAGCCAAGATACAGAACCAACCTAGATGCCCATCCTCAGAAAAATGATAAAGTATGGTGCATATTCATAATAGATAGGTTTTCAGCAATAAAGGAAATGATGAAATTCTATCGTTTCATTTTCAGGAATAAAGATGAACCAAGGGAACATTCCCTTCAGTGAAATAAGCCAGGGGAAAAAAACAATCAACCACCAACCAACCAATCAAAGCAAAGGATAGCAAATACTTGTTTGGTCTGATTCATGTGAAGAACCTGAAATCTCAAACAAATTTCGTGTAGAGTAGTGATTGCAGACACCGAGTAGACTAGAAGGTGTGGGAACACGAAAAGAATTTGGTAAAGATATTAAACATTGCAGTTAGATAGAATTAACTCTACTGTCTTGGTACACAGTAATATGATTGTGACTAACATTAATCTCAATATTTGCTATATATCTTGAAAAGAGATTGAACATTTGCAATGTAAATAATGAAAAAGTTGATATGATAAAATGCTAATGAATTTGATTTGAAAATTACACAACGTAAACATTTACTGGGGCACTATCAAAGCCATACATATCTACAATTATTACATAAATATCAAAACAAGTCTCTACAAAGCTGCAGCAACAGAAACAAATCTGAAAACATGAGGATATAAATACAAAGAAATTTGCAATAGGCCATGGAATATGTGCAATTCAAGAAAGAAAATAGGAACTCAGGGTGTAGCTCAGTTGGTAGAATTTAGGCCTAGCATACATGAGGCCCTTGGTTTGATCTGCAGAAGAGCATAAATGTGTGGACATAGAGGTGTGGACCTGTAATCCCAGTGCTCCAGGGGTGGAGGGAGCAGCTAAAGCATTAGATGTCCATCGTCATCCTTGGGTACCTATTAAGTTTGAGCCCATTCTGGGATGCATGACATTCCTTTACCCCATGTCCAAAAATGAAAAAGAAAATCACAACAGGAGAGAAGATTACGTATTGCATTTAGAATATTATTACTGATGAGAGATATCATTTTTGAATGTTTTCTTAAAATCAAAACAATATGTTTAAGACAGTTTTTCTGAATTTTCATATATCACTTCGAGAGTGTGACTGCTTCAGGAGTCAGGTGATGGAAATACTGTGCTTATGGTAATAATATGACTTGCTTAAGATCACATGACCAGTTTGGATACTGGATTTTAATCCAGACCTATTTTAACTTCAATCTACTCTTTTATATATAGGCAATTAGTAACAGAAGTGTTTCTTCAGAAACATCTGACTATTCTCTTCTTTTGGTAGAAGAATCTTCTTTTGTAATGGCAGGAGACCCTTCCTGTGCCTCTAATTGCTTTAAGATGTTAATAGTTATAAGTCCATACAAGTGACTTTTGACCTAGAATACCAAGGAGTGTTGGGGACTTTTTAGAAGAACAACAATATAAAGGCACATAGAGCAATTACCTATTTCCCCTGCACTTTATTGCTTCCAGGGATCCAAATCTGCAATCCATTTATTTGGGTCATGTTTTCAGTGGTAGCTGTTCTGTGAATGCAGGCAATTTCCAAGTCTATTAATTATCCACAGATTCCCAATAACCAAGTAAAGCCAAGTTCCTACCCTAACCATGTGCATATAGACACTTTACTGACTGAGCCATCTCACAGAAATCACCAAAACTCTGAGCCTCATTCATATTTACAGATCTCTCTTCTTAGATTCTATATAGCATTTAACAGGTTTTTGGTTAGGATTTTGGTTTTTGTTTGATTTTCGTTTTTAATAGAAACATTCTCTCTCCTTGTTTTCTTTCACATTCACTCCCCCTGCCTTCTTCCTGGTATCTTATTTAAGTATTTGATCACTTTTCAAGCACTGGAGGTTCCCTAAGGTTCAGTGTTTGACTTTGAATTCTCTTTGTATCCACTCCTCTGCAGGATTTTCACTCATGCTATGATTGAATTGTGTTGGTCTCTCCCATTCTTTGTGTATAGTCTGATTTTTCTTTTGATTCTAATTCTGAATTTATGAGAATAAATGTTGTTAATTTTTATCCTTTATTGTTTTTTTCTTCACTGGCTTATTTATTCTTCCCCAAAATATTTGTGGGCAGAGATAGGCATATAGATCAGTGACAGAGCTTGGCAAGCATCAACAATGCCATGACTTCTGGTTTCAGTGTTGTAAAAACACAACACTGTGTTTACTGTGCCTTATTTAAAATTAGAAAGAGGGGCACAGGTGCACCTTAGTAAAGTATTTACTTGGGAAGCATGGTGTTCTGAGTCTGATCCCAGGAACCCACATGAAAAGGCTGGTTATGGTGGATCACGCTTGTAATTCTGCTGCTGAAGAAGAAGAGACAAGTGGATCCTGGGGGATTTCTGGTCACGAGCCTAGCTTACTTGGAGAGCTCAAGGCTGGTGACAGACTCTGTCCCCAAAAGTGTGGCATGCAGTTCTTGAATACCAATAGCTAAGGTTTTCCTGCAGCCTCTAAATGCACATGTACACGTAAGTATCTTCCTCTAGGCACATGTATCTCTATATACACAAATGCAAAACCAGCACCAGCCCCCATCTTACTCAAACAGCTAATTATCTCTGCCTTTCACAGAATTAAACCTTTATTCTCTTAATATTGCAACCTATTCCTAGTTGAACTTCAGCCTCTATTACCTACTAAATTAACTTAATTTTGTGTCTTCCAACAGCTCCCTCTCAGAAAGTTAGGCCAGAAACTTTGAAAACTCTCCTAACCATCCCAGATATCTATATCTTGACTGACTCCTACTGCTATTCCACTCATCACGTAGTTTTCAACCCCTCTGGCATTTCAGTAGCTATTTCTGCTATTTTGAAAACTACATCAAATTCTGAAATTTTCTCTGCTCTCTCTCTCTCTCTCTCTGGATCTTTCTTTTTCTAGACTACCTGAATGATCACTCAGTTGTTCTGATTTCATTTGTTTGCTTCTTTGCTTAAATGGTTTCTCATTGGCTTCATGATGAAGGTTACACTCTGACATTAAAAAACTTTCATATTTTCTCCTCAATACAACAGCAGCAGAAGCAAAAACTAAAATAGCAGCTCCTTTGGGTTGCATTGCTTAATGTGGGTGAGGTATGAGGATGCTTCATTTAATTCTCACATATAATATCAAGTTAGGAACAATTGCTATGCTAGTGTAAAGATAAATATGCTGAAGTTGAGTAATTTTGTAAACGGTGATTGCTCATTCGTTTTCTGACTGCTCAGACCCATATAATCACATAGAAACTATATTAACTGCAACACTGTTCGGCCAAAAATTCAGACATATTTCTAGCTAGCTCTTACATCTTGAAATAATGCATTTCTATTAATCTATGTATCTGCCTGAAGCTGTGGCTTACTGGTAAGGATTCAGTTTCTGTCTCCTTAGGCAGCTACATGGAGTCTTAGTGACTCTGCTTACTTTCTCTCTATATCCCTCTGTTTGGATTTCCTACTTGTCTTTGCTCTGCTAAGCCATTGGCCCAAAACAGCTTCATTTCATTAGCCAATAAAAGCAACACATACACAGAAGGACTTCCCACATCATAATTTTAAGTGGCTTTTTTGAAATATTTTCATTCAGATTATGTGCAATGGCATGACTGGATATAAGATTTTGCAAAATCCAGATCCATGAACCATTTTTATGTCTTTAGAATTATGTTTTGCCTGGTCATCTGCCTTATTGCACCATGCGCCACCATGTTACTTAAATAGGAAGCTGCCTTATGCCAGGAAACAAGTCTTCTGTTATTGTACATAAAATTATCTACTGAGGACTCAGTTGCAGAGCTTTAACTGGCTTTGATGAAATGCAAGACCAAGTTGAAGTCCAACTCTTAAAAAAAAAAAAGGAAAACTATTCATTTCTCATAAGGAGCCATAGAATCAAAGTTCATCAGGCATGACCTCATGTTTTGAATATTATAAAATGCTGTTCCATGAGTGACTGTCTGAGATAGGAATACTGCAATACTGGTTCCTCAGAAATGAGACATATACCAGTTGCAAATCCCTTCCTGTAGAATTTTAATATAGTAGGCTCTTTGATATCCTGAATCCTTGCTAACTCTGATATTAGAGTTTTAACCATCACTGATGACTTAAAACACACATATTCTGTACATCTCACACCTGATCATACCTGAATAAAGACTTCGTTATAATATTCTGAGACTCCTTTTGTCTTTGTCTGAAAGAGACAAATTCTAAGTGGGTAGGTAAAACCTTTGTACTTTACTGTGAAGCTCAGCACAGCCAGGAAGGTATGAAGAGGATGTCTTATTAAGTAGCTGCCTGAGCCTTGTTTGTGTTTGCACCTTGGAATTCAGAACCAAATTACCTCTTGGTCTTTATAGCTATCTAAACTAAACAAAACAAAACAAAAGCCATGCAAAATATAACAAACTCTTTAAATGTGGAACATACTAATGTGTAGAGCTATAAATGATCTTTAATGATGAATTTAGACAAACTTGAAACTATTTAATATTTCACATGCCAAAATTTGGCAAAGGTTTGATACACTTGTAACTTTCTGAATATTTGGGAGTGATGCAAACTCACTCCCCAAATGCAATTTCATAAATATTCAGACGTTGGGTGATTATAGTAAATATGGAGAAGTATGCAACATATTATTATACTTCTCAATCAAATATGCTAAACAGCATTTTCATTCATTGTACCGAATAAAGAAGTCCAATGTACCAAAATGATTTCTATAAAATATTCATGTGTAAAGTCTGAAAAATAAATTTGATTAAAAAGAAAACATAAGTCATGAAATCAGTTGAAAAAAAGTTGCTTTAAATATAAAATGGAGAAAATATGCAAATATTAAACTGCTCTGAATGTCTTGGTCTAATTGCCTCATTTGCATTCTGCTTAGGTATTCAATTGATCGTCATACTGACCTCGACAGGTTTTTCACGATTAATCCAGAGGATGGTTTTATTAAAACCACGAAACCTCTAGATAGAGAGGAAACTGCCTGGCTCAACATCTCTGTCTTTGCAGCAGAAATTCGTAAGTATTTTCCTGAGGACTTTGATTTGACATTACTAAATATTAATCCTTCTGACTCTAGTCTATAAAATAAAATTGCTGAGGTTTTTTTTGCTTGTTTGTTTGTTTTGTTTCAGACTTCTTACTCTGTTTATGAAAATATATTTTATCTCACAAAATATATCTTGAATACCTTTTCCCCTCCTCTTACCGTTCTCAGTTCTTCTTTACCTCGCCTCCCACTGCGATCTACACCCACTCATTAGAAAACAAATGGGCTTCTAAGGGATAATATTAAAATAAAATATATTAAGATAAAACAAATACTAGGACACCTGAATTTGACCAAACAAACCAACGGAAGAAAAAGACTCCCAGATAAGGCACACAAACCAGATATCCACTAGTCCACAAACTCAGGAATCCCACAAAATCACCAAACTGGAAGTCATAATAAATTCAGACCCCTGTAGTGCAGGCCAAATGCAGACCTCGGCAGTCTTGTGGATGCTTTGTCAGTCTCTTTGAGTACCTGTGAACTTTCAGGTTGATTTAGATGGCCTCATTGTCTTGGTGCCTTCCAACCCCTCTGCTTCTTACACTCCCTTCTGCCTCTTCTTCTGCAGGGTTCCCTGAGCCGTGAAGGGATGGATTTGATGCACACATACCTTTTAGGGATCAGTATCCCAAGTTCCCTCACTCTCTGCACAATGCCTGACTGTGGGTCTCTGTCCCATCTGCTGCAGGACGAAATTTTTCTCATGAGGTTGAGCAAGGCACTAATCCAGGACATGGCAGAACGTCATTAGGAGTCATTTTGCTGTTACATTTTCTTTCTTTCTTTCTTTCTTTCTTTCTTTCTTTCTTTCTTTCTTTCTTTCTTCCTTCCTTCCTTCCTTCCTTTCTTTCTTCCTTCCTTCCTCCCTTTCTTCCTTCCTTTTTAGAACAGTAATATTTTGTTTTATCCCAGCTCACTGGGGTTGTTGTAGTTGTTGTTATTGTTATTATTACTATTGCTATGATTTGGTCTTTAAATTATATTTTTAGTTCTACATGTAGAAAGGTTATTAACCAAGTAGAAATGTTTTCATTTTCTTTGGAAGATTTGTGTGCACACTCATTAAAATGGTTTATTAGTCAGGGTTCTCTAGAGTAACAGAACTTTCAGAATTAATCTCTCTGCACGTATAGAAAAGGAATTCATTAGAATGACTTATAGGCTGTGATCCCACTAGACCAGCAATAGCTGCCTATGAGTGGAAGGCTTAAGAATCCAGTAGTTGTGAGGTCCACAAAGCTGGATGTCTCATTTGGTCTATAGTGTATGCTGAAATTCTGAAGATGTAGACTCTAATGCCAGTGAAGGATTCAATTACTAGTGAAGGTTGTAGCAGGCAGGCAATGAGAAAGAGCACTTTCTTCTTTCATGCCCTTTATTTGGGCCACCAGAAATCTGTGTCTGGATTAAAGGCAGATCTTACCACTCAGAAGATCTGGATTAAAAATTTTTTATTTCACCTTAAGTGTCTTCCCCCTTCAAAAGATTTAATTAAGAAAAAAATTCCACACAACTGTGCCCCGTCATTTGGGTTTTAGTTAACTCCAGTCATAGCCAGTTTGGCAACTAAGAATTGCCATCACAGATTCCTTATATTGTCTAGCATTTTAAAACTTATGATCATCATGTTAAACCTCAAACAACAGCCAGTCAAAACTTGAGGTACTTTGCATAGGAATTAACCAGTAATTCTTGAATATGACCATATAGCAAGCTCTCTCAACACATCTTATAGCTGGTATTTTATAACAATGATTCTTGGACTGATCTTGGGAGCCTCTGATTCAGTAGATTTGTACTAGAGTCCAATCATATCTATGGGTTGCAAATGACCAGCTGGGTCTGAAGCAATACTTGGGACCGCACTTTGGGAATCGTGATAATAAACTACTTTCTAGAAGTACCAGGTTCTATTAGGAACCTTTAGAATTATTCCCAGCCAAAGTAGGAAAGTGGTTTAGTATTTCCTGGTTTCGGCATGACATTTATTCTAGGAATCCTTCCATAGAATTTCACACACTTCTGATCTGAGATAACTTTTGTGCCAAAAATGCATGTGTTAGTATTTTTTTTTCTCCCAGCTCTGTAAGAAGTACTCAGGAGAATAATTTAAAGGGAAGAGCAATTTAGCTGTGCCCAAAGATTCAGAGTTTTATCCCCGGGTTTCCTTGCGGCATCCCTAAGGACTTATAAGGAGACAGAGCACTGTGATGAGCAATGTGCTACAGAGCAAAGATGCTCATGGCTTGGTAGACATGAAGCATGCCCCGAGGGCATAATTCCTCTAGCTCGACCATACTCGTTACTTTCCATTATTTTCTCCAAATTACCACAATATTACAAAACCACCAACAAATACTTAATTACATCACAACCTTCTGAATCAAATTGTAAACTAACTCCTAAAGATATGAATGTGTCTAAGCATTTCCTAAATAAACCATAGTTATATGTTTCTTAGAACTTCATACATATATAGGTGGAAGAAGCTTTTGCTCACTCTGAAAATTAGCATGGGCCATTATATATTCTTGTTAATTTTTTACTGTTTGAATTCTCTTTTTCCAGACAACAGACATCAGGAAGCCAAAGTCCCAGTGGCCATCAGGATCCTAGATGTCAATGACAATGCTCCTAAATTTGCTGCCCCTTATGAAGGCTTTATCTGTGAGAGTGATCAGACCAAGCCACTCTCCAACCAAGTAAGGCTGGCTTACCCCTCCTGGCCAGATGCAATGTATTTGAAAGAGAGTTTGTTTTCTTAATCATCAAAAATTTGTACTCATCCAAAATTTTTTCATGCTTTAATGTGATGTTAAAATCAGAGTTTTAGCCTGTTAGGAAATTCTGGATAAATGTTATGCCAATGTCATCACGATTTATTTACCAGCCACTTTTCTCTTTCAGCCAATAGTTACAGTTAGTGCTGATGACCAGGACGACACAGCCAATGGACCAAGATTTATCTTCAGCCTACCCCCTGAAATCATTCACAACCCAAATTTCACTGTCAGGGACAACAGAGGTTTGTACTAAAATTCCTATACATTCAGAGAAGTAGAAATGGAAAACAAATGCTTTTCATAACACACAACACAAATATTTTCACTAATCTAATAATGCCTTGCTGTTGAAGAATAAACAAGGAATAATAATGCCACTCCTGTTTTGACACACGGATTCATTTGATACATATGAATAAGTGAGTCTAATTTTATTTTCCTCTCTCTCTCTCTCTCTCTCTCTCTCTCTCTCTCTCTCTCTGTGTGTGTGTGTGTGTGTGTGTGTGTGTGTGTGTGTGTGTGTGTGTGTGTTGGCTTTGATATTCATGAAGCAGCAGGAAAACCAAGTGGGAATGCTTACAGGGTCAATATGCAAACAACTCCATTTATCTCATTTTTAAAAAGATTGATAAACCCTTCAGGGAAGCATGGCTTTATGAATATTGATATCAAGTAAAGCATTAAAAGAGATTAGTTCAACTATGTAAGGCAGCATAATCTTTCACACACAGGCTTTCCCTCTAAACATAGTTGCAATGCAATGTGACCGGGAGCAACACTCCAATATCTAAAAGTGCTGACAGTGGTATTGCTAGAAGGGGTTAAAATGAAGCACTGTTTGTTCATTGCAAAAAAAAAATGACAGTATTCAATGTAATTCTTGATTCTCATTCTGTCAGTCAGAGAGGTTACAGACTTGCAGGTTGTCAGGAGCTGCTTTGATTGAGGCGACCTGATACGGCACAGTCCCTAGACAAAGTTAGTGGCAGAGTAAGAAGTAGAGAGTAAGTGATCATTTTGATTAACAGACTACTATATTCTGAGCATTTCTTCTCAGTGGCAATCCTGTATCTAAATCTGTAACAATGTCAGCCTATGAAATGCAGAGACCAATGAAACCATCCAGAACAGGAAACAGAGGTAGACCTTCAATACAAGGATGTTTTAATAGCCCATGTTATGTAAGTGTGTTTCCTTCCTCATGACTGAAAAAAGACTAAGAACAGAAGTCTCAAACTAAAGTAAGATCACTGTTACTTCCCCATCACTCTTCTGATTACCATCAATGCCCTAAGGCCAGCAGTTATGATCTGATTGCCATGTTGAGATTCTTCTTCTCTTCTGTTCTCTTACTTTTCATTTTACCACAAACAGTGGTCATTCTTACCATTTCCATTTGACAAATAGGAAAGTGAAGCACAAAACCATTAAATAATTCGCCTAAAGTCAACCATGCAAATAGAAAGTAGGGTTGAGTTTTAACCAAGTGGCCAAGCCTGATATTACTGTTTTGACTTCACGGGCTGATAATAAAGTGGAGCAATATTCTTTATGTTACTTGGATCTGGAGGGGATTTGATTTGACATATCTTAATATTTCTTGAACTGACTAGAACATTTAATTATGGGACTTATAAATTAAGCATATATCAGAATGAGACTATGAGGAAAAATGCCTGAGGTATTATGACAGTGGCTTTTCTCTCCCAGTACACTGCTTTCTCAAAGAGAGGCAAATCCTCTGGAGAGATGTGTGTTTTAAAGGAACCTTACTGGAAAGCTAGGGTTCACTTTTAAAATGGCCCTTATCGTTTCAAAAATAGCAACTCTACTTTTCATCCTTTTATCTGGTCCTTAACCTTCACTTTCTTGGCTTTATGTGTAGGACTAAGCTCCTTCAGGAATAATTGAACCAAACCTGGGACACAAGCATATAATCCCCTCTGCTCGGAAGG
>PVIU01002517.1:121075-170005 GCA_004026605.1 Ondatra zibethicus | reverse complement strand
GGGAAAACAGATAAAAGGTTCCAGGTAAAGAGATAGGTAATAAGGTCCCATGTGAGTCCCCTTCTACACTCGGAGATGCCTATGTTAGCCCAGCGAGTCTTGGCCGACAGAAGGAGATTTAGGAATTTTCTAGAAAGGTAATTTCTGTGCTAGACACTGGTCAAGAATACAATGCCTAGCATGATCTACCTGGTTGGTCACAGGGTGGCGGAGGGATTTTAAGGAAGGCATTTGAAAGCTGAATAGGTACGTGTATGCTGGAGTGGGTCTTCAGCTCTTGGCTGCCACACCTGGCCATACCTTCAGCTTTCTCAGGACTTCGCACAGGGTAACAGCTACAGGCCATCATAATGACTAATAATTATTGGAATTATTTCTCCCAGTGTTAGGACTTAAAAAGATGAAATCTGGAGCTGGGTGTAGTGGTGTTCACCTATAATCTCAGCACTTGGCGGGTGGGAGCAACAGGCTCAGGAGTTCAAGGCAGCCTGGGCTACAAGAGACCTTGTCACAAAACAAAACAATAAAAAAGATCAACCAGGTTGATGTAAATACTGGATTCATCGCAATTGATCTTCTCCTTGACTTGAGCATATGTGTTCATTTAAATATTTGGGTAATGTTTTGTAGTTTTACATACAGCATTAATCAGTTTTCCATCGTGATAATGAAATACCTGACCAAGCATAGTGGCATACACCTTCAGTTCCAGCACTCAAGAGGCCAAGATAGGCAGATCTCTGTGAGTTCCAGGCCAGCCAGGGGACCAGGGGACATAGACTCTCTCTCTCTCTCTCTCTCTCTCTCTCTCTCTCTCTATCTATCTATCTATCTATCTCTTAAAAATAAATAAACCAAAAAAAGAACATGTATAAAAACACCAGGTGGCATGCATGCCTTTAATCCCAGCAGTTGGGAGGCAGGCAAGGGAGATCTCTGAGTTCGAGGTCAGCCTGCTCTACAGAAGGAGTTCTAGGACAACCAACGCTACACAGAGAGGCAGATAGGTAGGGGAACAAATGAAATGCCTGACGATCTTATGGAAGATGAGTAGTTTACTTAGCATGCAGTTTGGGGAGTTTAGCAGCACAATGTTGACAAGCGCTTAGATCTGAGCTATCACATGACGGGTCAAAGCCAGAGCATTGTCAAAGTCATTGCAGCTCAAGCCAGGACCTGGGAGAGAGAGGAGCGCAGGGCAGCCCTTAGTCCTCAAGGAGACCATGAGAAGCATTGGCCCCTAGGCCTCAATGACAAGGCTCTCTTGGGAGGCCTTTCCTCCCAAAAGTGCTACTGCTCCCCAGTAACAACAGTAAGACCCCAATCTTAATAGATCCTTGAGGGACCCTAAACCAAATTGAAACTTGGGCATATGTTTTAATTAAATTTATTCTTAAATAAGTTTTGCTGCTACCATAATCAAAACGAATATTTTCTCCTTTTCCCTATAGCTCATCACATGTTTGTGCGTGTGTATTCGTAAGTCACTGCAGCTTACCACAGTGCTAGACACTTAGCACTTCATGGGCTCTGTGAACCAGCAGCTCAGATACAGTGAGGGAAGTGTGTCTGGGCCTCAGCTAGAAGAGAAAAGACCTGGGTCCTGGAGGGCTGGAAACGTGGGTGGCTTAACTGAAGCTTGGGGATTCCCAAGGGCACTCACGGGGCTGGAAGGGTGGCTGGCGCTCCTGCCTCTCCGCTCCAGGCTTTCCTCAGGAGTGACGGTCACTCGATCAAGTGACCCTGGAGAACGAGCTAGTGTGCCTATTGTGACCCAGCTCAGAGGTCACACATGACCCCTTCCACCGCATTCTATTTATCAGAAGTGCCAGCTTAAAGGCAATAAATAAATAAAACCTAACCTTTTGAAACAAAAAGTGTCAAAGTATTTGTGGACAAGTGAAGGCCACCACTGTACCCTGCTTTCAGGCGGCTGCAGAGAGGATTTTGAGTTTGAGGCCAGTCTGGGGTACATAGTGAGACTCTGTCTCAAAAAAAAAAAAAAGCAAGCAAAATACTATGTAGACAATGATTTTGTTTTGTTTTTAATTTTATTTTTGAGACAGGCTTTCATTATGTAGCCCTGACTGGCCTGGCACTTGCTCTGTAGACCAGGCTGGCCCTACACTCACAGATCCATGCCTACCTTCACCTGCAGAGTCCTAGGACTGAAACACCTGCCTCAGACGATGCAGCTCACTGTCCCTTACCTCCCTGAGGTCTTTTTGTGTTTGTTTATTGTATGTGAAGGTGTTCTCAGGCTACATGCGTGTGTGGAGAGCCACCAGAGGGACTCAGTGCTCTCTTCCTGTCACAAGGGTCTGGAACTACAGCTCAGGTCTTCGGGATTGGTGGCAAGAACATTTTTAACTTGCCAAAAGGGCTCTGAGTTCCACGAATTTGCTTCTCTCCAACCCAAGACTTCCCTGAATGATGATGCCTGGTAGATTTCATAGATGCCTTGGGATTTTTTCTATACACAAGAGAATATCTCTGAATGAAATTTGATTCCTTCCTTCCTTCCTTGTGTACCTTTGATGACTTCCTCCCATGGTTTGTCTTCTGGTAGATGTGATGAAGATTTAGCTGATGAGATCCTTCACCTGCCTCCTGCTGTCAGAAAACAAAATTCAGACTTTAGCCAAAGGTTTCCTATTGGCTGTGGGCTCTCCAGCAATGTTTTCCCCGTGATAACTAACGCCCTTCTCTTCCTGTGGTGCTGAGTGATTTGGGTTTTACTTTACCGAATCCTTTTTCAGCATCTACTGAGAGGAGCATTTGACTTTTCTCTTTTATTAACATGGCGACTAATTTATGTCTGTTGATTTTCAGACATTAGGCCAGTTTACCATTCCTAAATTAATCGTAGTCATGATCCATTGTTCAGTTTTTTTTTATTTGAATCACTCAGTCTTTGTTGGGGATTTTTTTATATCCAAGAGATATACAAAAGATATTTCTGTAACACAGATATTGGTATGTTTTCCTTCTGTGATAATAGTGTTAGCACTAGGGTAAAAAGCACACCTGTGTGTCCTAGAGGGTGGGCACACCTGTGTGTCCTCAACATGGGATTATTCCTTCCCCTTAAGTCCTGTGATGGAGTCTCTAAGGACTGATATTATTTTCTCCCTTAATAGGATTTGAATAAGATTCACCAGGGATGACACTAAGGCATGGAAATTTTCTGGAATGTTCTTAGGAATTTAGTTTCTTTCATTGTTACAAGCTCTAGTTGTCTAGTTTCTTGTTTTGTGTCTGATAAGGACTCTTTTTTTTTCCTGTTCCTTCTAAGGATTTTTGGATAGGAAGTTATTTATGTGTCCCTTCACATGCTGTTGGCTGTGGCGCCTGGTCATGTGCCTGGTCCTTCTCATTATGCTAGCTTGTATCGATCTTGAGCATCTGTGTTATTGATATTGTCCAAGAGTCAGATTTTCATTCCATTAATTTGCTCTCTGTTCTCTGTGTAATCTTCTCCTTTATTATTTCATTTTTATCATTTTTATCTTCTTTCTATTTACTTCACAAGCTTATAGACCTATCAAGAGCAAATAATGCTATAAACTGTTGACAAGATCCTTTCACAGCACTTAAGGTCCCAGTAACAACAGTTAAGGTGATAGATATTTGGATCTAAGCCTGCCATTTTGATACATGGCTCTTGACGTCATCTGTCTTGTTTCTCTGTTCCTCCTTCCTTGGCTCTTATGAGCATCTGAACACAGTGATCTAAAAGCTTCTATATTTGGGCTTGGAGAGATGGCTCAGTGGTTAAGAGCACTGGCTGTCCTTCTGGAGGACCTGGGTTTGGTTCCTGGCATGCATGTACAGCTCACAACTGTCTGTAACTCCAGCCTCAGGAGATCTAACACCCTCTTTGGTCTCCACAGGCATGGACTCAGTGCACAGATGCATTCAGGCAAACATGCATGCACACAAATAAGTAAATCTAGAAAATTCTGTGTGAATACCTAAGTTGGTTTTCTGTCTATCTTTCTCTGCCCTATACTGCATTGTCACCACTTGCTCAGGGACTGTAATAGACATCTTCAATGCACAATTTACTTCAGGTTAATATTTGATTATATCCATCAAAACATGGGTAGGGCTGGGGATATAGTTCAGATGGCAAAGTGCTTGGAAGTCTTAGGTTCAATCCCCTGTACCACACAGACTGGGTCTGGGGGCTTTTACTGATGATTCCAGCACTTGGGAAGTAGAGGATCAGAAGTTCAAGATCATCTTCAGGTGCATAGTGAGTTGGAGGTCAGCCTGGGATGCAAGAGGTCCTCTCTCGAATAAATAAGTGATTGGGATCTGGGATAGTGATAATTCTTTGTTATTGTTTTCATATATACATGCATATATACATATATAATTTTTATTCAAACATTTAGTGAAATTAGGATTATATATTAAGTAAGATTGAAGTAAATTGCCAATACTTTATATTTATATTTAAAATATTATATTTTATATTATTTATTTTCTATTTGTCTATGTGGCTGGTGGCTTTTGCTTTCTTGTGTTTATTCTCATCTGGCTTGTAGAACTTAAAGAATTTGTAAAATAATATTTTTCATAATCTTTCAAGATTTTCATCAGTTACAGTTTCAAATACTTTTCCATCCATCTTTCCTCTCCTTTGGAGACTGCAGTTCCGACTGCTCTACCTCCTCAGTGCTGGGATTACAGACATGCTCCCACACCTGGCCCTTACTGTTCGAAAGACAGTACTGAAACTAGGTTAACTATCACCCACAGGATCTCAGGTCACCTAAATTACCTCCTTCATGGCCCTGTCACCATATACAGGAGTCAGGACTTTCGGGATCACAGTTTAGTGTATAAGAGACGGGGAAGCTGCTTCTCCTTCTTAACCAGTGCTGTGACCGAGGTCATTTCTTCCCCCATTTAACCATTTTCCAGAACCTCCACAGCAATTCTGATGGGAAATAGCACAGAGGCACACGGCCCTAATCCCAGCACCCAGGAGGCAGAGGCAGGCCAATCTCTGTGAGTTCAAGGCCAGCCTGGCCTATAGAGTGAGTTCCAGGACAGCTAGAGCTACAGAGTGAGACTTTGTCTCAAGAGAGAGAGAGAATAAACAGGAAACAGAGAGGAAAATGGCCTGGATGGGACCTGTCAAACGTTGTGAGAATTAGACCACACTCAAGGTTCGAATCAATGACTACAAATCTTGTTATTCAGTAAAAAGGAAAACAGAATCTTTTTTCTTTAAGTCCATACTGTGTGCCTGGCTCTGTGACTGACATGTTGATAAACATTTGTCTCATACAGATTAGGTCATTTGATTTCTACCAAAACCCAAAAAAACTGACCAAGGGTATCTTATTTGGTTCTTCAAAGATAGCAACAGAATGAGAGAAGTTCAAAGGTCACACAGATAGATTGTAGTCACACAACAGCATGGCTGAGGCTGGGTTAAAGCACAGTTTATCTACCTGTAAATTCCTCCTTCCTGAAATGGCTCAGCTCACATTAGACGGAAATGGCTACAAGGAAGGGAACCATGAACTCAGCCTCGGGGTTTGAGGAGTGTTTGCTTAGGGACGAAAGCTGGACCATTCAAAGTGTCCTTAATTGAATCCAGTAATGATGATCCCCATGAGACTGAGGTGTCAATCTTAATTATCTGTAATGGAGGCTTTCTGGAACATTCTGAGTGTGTGTCATCTGGCATGCATGGGCTCTTGCTTTGCATTGTGTCTGCAATCCTGTCCCCACCCAGAAACACACATATACAAACCTTTCCAGTGGAATCGCCCCTCAAAATGTCCAGGGGGAGTTTGCTGAAAGTCCACATACAGTGGCACCCAAGGGAATTCATCTTTGTTTTTTAAGTGATGCAGTGATTGTGTGAGGTCAGAGGACACATGGTGGGAGGGATCGGTTCTCTCTGTCTGCCTTTACACAAGTAGCAGGTGTGAGACTTGGGCCACTAGGCTTGTGGAGTAAGAACTTTTATCCTCTGAGCCTCTGGCTGGTCTGAAAAGGTTTTTTTTTTTTTTCTTATTCCCAGGCAGGGGTAGGTAAAATAGCTCCTGGGTGATGCTAACATGCTGAGACCAAAGCCCATCCTTTGCCGCCAGCTGCCTGCGTGGTCCCAAAGCACAAGCTTTCCAATAGACACACATGAAAAATGAAAGCCGAGGCTCCAAGCCCCAGGAGAGTTTAATTAGTCTTCGAGGTCCATGATGGGGTGGCTTTCCTAGGTTACAAGGGTGTCGTGTTTAATGAAAGTATGCTGTGAACATTTTAACACTAGCTCGATTGCTTTCACTGCTTTCATGTTGCCTCTTTGATCTTGGCGACTCTGTTGTAAAAGTAAAATCTACACACATGATTCACAAGCATGCACAGGCCGAAGACCCTGCCCTCTGTTTGGAAAAGCTGGACGCTACAGCGGGGAAGTAGGAAGAGCCAAAGCAGGACAGTCATTGCACAGGATAACAGGCAGATTGTGTAGCGCTTAACCCCAGTTTTCTTAGACTCCCCTTTGTGTGTGTTTTACCTCCTTGGGTACCACGCCAGGACAGGCTGTCTTCTGTGGGTCACACCTGTCTTAGTCAGCCTCCACCACCCTGCTCAAAGAGCAGCCTCCCTTTATACCTCCAAGAATAGCACTGTATCTTCCATTCTCCCCCGACGAACTGGCCACTTAACGATTCCCCCAGCCGGCTCCACCCTGCTGAACAGCTCCCGTGAGTCACCCTTCCTGTTTCCAACGGAGCTGTGTCGCTGTGTGTGTGAACAATCACTGTTTTCTTTTGCAAGATGTACACATCTGTTGCCATCCCCCTTGTCAGGTGTGAGTGGCTAGAAAAGGACCTGTCCAAAGTCTGCCTGAGATGATTCCTGATTGGCTGTTTACTTCAAGTAGTTTATCTGCAGTGTGTGTGTGTGTGTGTGTGTGTGTGTGTGTGTGTGTGTGTGTGTACATCAAAGGGTGGCTTACGCCCTTCCAGAGTGAGGAGCCCACTTGCAGGAGATGTGTAAACATTATTCAGTATCAACTTCTTTTTCAATTAATTTTACAATTCGCCATTGGGCACTTACTGCACATTAAACCTTTGCGTGATGCCAAACAAAATAAGACAAAATTCCCTTTCTTGGTAGAGTTTATATGCTGTAGGACAGGAAGAAAAGACAAAGTAAATAAATAACAAGGCTGGAGAGATGGCCCAGTGGGTAGAGAGCTTGCCACAGAAGCTTGAAGACTTGGGTTCGGTGCTCGGAGCTCGTGTTTAAAATGCTGGGCTTGGTGGTGGGCGCTTGCAATCCCGGAGCTGGTAGGTACCTGGGGCTCATTGGTCAGCCAGTCTAGCTTCCTTGGCAAGCTCCAGGCCATCGAAGAACTCTTTCCCAAAAAAAGTAAAGCAGGGCCTGCAAGACAGTTTAGCCGGTGAAGGTGCTAGCTGCCAAGCTGGGTGACCTAAATTCAGTCCCTGGGACTCGTGTGGTAGAAGGAGAGAACCAGCTCCCACAGCTCATTCTCTGACTTCCACATGCATGTCACGGCACACAATGTGCACACACACACACACACACACACGCACACACACACTTTTAAACAGGCAAATGTACCTTAGGACTCTTAAAAGCTGGTGTGTCAGTGCACACCGTCAGTACTACAGTGGGGAAGCAGAAGCAAGTGGATCTCTGAGTTTCGGGCTAGTTTGGTCAATAGAGCAAGTTCAAAGCTATCCAGGGCTGTAAAATAAGACCCATCTCAAAAAAAAAAAAAGTAAGGGTGGGTGGTATATGGTGTTTGAGGAATGGCACTCTGAGGTTAACCTCTGACCCACATCATGTGCATGTGGACAAAGACACACGCCAAGCAAAAAACAACCTAACAGCAAAAATCAAATGGAAGCAAGGAAGTTGGAGACAACGTATTTGGTAACTGAATTACTGTCGCCAAATAAGTTAGCTATGGCTATATACAAAACAAAAAGCAAAGCCTTGGAACTGGAAGCAGTCTGTGACCGATATTGCATTTCTAGCTTGGTGAGGTGGGGCTCTCTAATCTCTGAGGAGCTTGGCTGTGGGCTCCATAGCCAGCTCTTCAGACCTCAGATACTGAACGCTCTGGATCAGCTGGAGTGAGCTGGGCGCCCTTTGCAGGGTGGCCCACCCTTGAGAACAAGCGCAGGCTCTTTTTCCTGGCAGTTCCAGGCGGCCAGACTAGGCAGAACCGAGGGGGGGATTCCTGAGTTCTCTGCTTAGAACGAATTTTTAATTCAGTCCAGTGTTAGGGGAGAAATGGCTAACACCACCTGAAGAGATGGCGCAAAGTCACCAGGCAGAGTACAGACAGGAGAGCAGGAAAGTGGTGCGCCACAGCGGCCTGGGTGAGGTCTGAACTTCACCGCAGTCAGGCTACAGGGGTTCGTTCCCAAATCCTCGGCGACGGCCAGAAACTTATCTTTCCCCTCAAACGTATCAAATATAACTATAATATGTTCTATTTATACATTATCAGTATAAGAGATTAGCATTTACCAAAACAGAAAATTACTCTAAAAAGTTATGAAATATTATTTTTTTTCTTTTTTGAGACAGAGTCTCATCCTGTAGTCTTGGAACTCTCTTGAACCTTGCTGACGTCAAACATGGCTGACCCCAGCCTCAGCCTCTCAGGGCTACAGGCTTTCCACACCCAGCTTGGACTGTCCAGTTAGTCATTATAGGCCACAGTGTTACAGTGGCCCCAGAAGGTGAAATCCAGAGGGAAGGGGTGAACACGTCTGTTCTCCATGCCCTAGGTTAGCAGTTGGCTGCTATGACACCTCTGGGCTCTGGAACACTTGCTGCATGCAGGAAAGGTGTTGACTGAGCTCACTAGGGAAACCTTTTGGGGCTGTCTGAGTAAGGGGTCTTCACGGCATCGAGGGGTAGTGGTCACTATATTAAAATTTTGTTTTTATCTTTAATTCTATGTCCACGTGTGGGTGTGTGACCGTGTGAGAGCGGATGCTCCAGGAGTCCGAAGAGAGGATCAGGTTCTCCGGGAGCTGGAGTCACAGGCAGCTGTGAGCCACTCCGTTCGGGTGCTGGGAACCAAACCCTGATGCTCCCACAGAGCAGCCAGTGACCCAGCTCTCCAGCCCACTGTTTATCTCTTATTCGGGTCTTGCCCTCTCAATGCCCCTGCCTGGGCCTTCTGAGTTCTGGGATTAAGACAGGAATCACTTCTCATCTTTATAAATCTTACAGTAAGCATTAACACTTTTTACATTTATTTATTTAGTGTGTGCACAAGGGCCATAGCATGTGTTTGCCAGTGTGTGTGTGTGTGTGTGTGTGTGTGTGTGTGTGTGTGTGTGTGTGTGTGTAGGCGCATGCACGCACATACCGTAACATGCATGTGGAGGTAAGAAGACAGCTTTCAGGAGTAGGGTTCTCTGCCTCCGCCACGTGGGCACCAGGGATAGAACCCCAATTATCAAAGTGCCTTTGCCTGCTGAATCTCCTCACTGGCCCATAAAGCATGCTCTATTTACTCCTTTTATTTCTTAATCTTGGCGAGAAAGTTGCCATGAGATGGAATCTGAGGATGAGATTTATAAAACATTGGGAGTTTTCCCGTTTCCCTAAGTGCTATTAGTTTGCCTTGCAGGGCTGCTGGTGAGGGTGGGAGCAAGAACAGAACTGACACAATGGGACTTTGTACCCGCTTTGAGTCTTACTTGACGTCCTTAAGCTATACAGTATAGAGTCGCCCTCCCCAAACAGTTTTGGCAAACAGAGTTGTCGTTTTGGCTTTGCTGTTCCAGAACTCTGGGCAGCCTGTATTTTTGTCGTCTGCTCTTCTGGGTGAAGACCTGTACTCTGCAATGGAGGGCATCCCTAAAGCACTCCCTCACGTGAGAACGGCTGCCCTCTCGCGTCCGGAGGAATTAGCAATGCGTCAGAGCACTGATTCAGCCGCCAGGGATCTTCCTCCCACAGGCTTGCTGGCGCGGCCACACATGGTTGCACAGTTTGAGTGCTGCAAAGGGAAGAAGAAATGAACGAAAACTAACCCACCCTCTATCCTACATCCAGCCTGTGTCTCCCCAGAAACTGTATTTGAGGGTGCCATTAAGCCTATATAGATAGACTGGAGCAGATAACTCACTCGCTCTTGCTCCTTGTGTGGACTGAGCCACCCTGTGAAGAAACTCGTTAAATCAGTTGGACGTCCTCTTACCACTTAAGAGTCTTACTCTGAAACTCTGGCAATTAAACTTAGATTGTGAGACCAGATGACGTCACACACTCTCGGGCTAGCAGAGTTGAAATGGCGATGGGCAGGTTTGGTGTGAGCTGTGTGCATAACTGAAATGCTTCTCTGCTCCCAGACCACTTTGCTCTCGTTTGTTTGCTGTGGCCCAAGTTGGCCTGGACCTTGCTGTGTAGCTGAGGATGACCTTGAACACCTGGGCCACTCTTCTCCACCTCTGAAGCACCTGGCCATGCTTCCGAGACTCTGGCTTGATGTAACCCTCTTACTGGACCCCCAACCTACCAGGTCCATCCCAGGCACCATTGTTGCGCAGTGACACCCGTCATTCCAGGGGTGTGGTGTAAGGTGTTCCATATATAGTCTTTTTGTACATAAGAAAGGCATTTATTTTAATGTTTTAGGAGAAAGAAAATGAAAATTAAACCCTGGTTTCTTTGGATATTAATCTATGTGAAAAGGCTAATATATCTTGGGTGTGAGAAGGAAATTAGCTTAAAGAAAAATGTTGAGTAACGTATATGTTAAAGAGTTTGAGTTAGCCACCTAGGCAGTGGTGGCGCACACCTTTAATCCCAGCACTTGGGAGACAGAGGCAGGCAGATCTCTGTGAGTTTGAGGCCAGGCTAGTCTACAAGAGCTAGTGCAAGGACAGCTAGGGCTGTTACACAGAGAAACCCTGTCTTGAAAAAAAGGAGTTTAATTAGCCACTCACAATGTGTATATTTATTTAACTATCAGATGTATCCCATAGATATATATAGTTTTGCCTTTTAAGAAACCAAAACAAGAAAGCCCCCAGAGATGGTTCAGTGGTTAAGAGCACTTGTTGCTCCTGTAGAAGGCCTGGATTTGGTTTTCAACACCCACATGGTGGCTCACAGCCCTCTGTAACTCCAGGTTCCAGGGGTTCTGATGCCCTCTTCTGGCCTCCTCGGGCACAGCACATATGTGGTATACAGTATACATACATACAATCAAACAAACTATTTCTACACATTAAATATATATCTATCTGATGTCCTCCCTAATTACAAGTTCTTCAAAGTCCTGCCAAATAGAGATCCAGTTTGCCTGCTATTTACATGCCACCTATGTAAACACAAACCACCTATCCCCAGCACACATACACACACACACATACACACACACACACACACACACACACACACACACACACATCTCAGGGTACCAAACTTTTCTGAAAGAGAATCTAAGAAGGTGTGGGGTGATGTGGGATTCCCCTCCATATGCTATAAACATGTTTTATTACCATTGGTTAGTAAATAAACTACTTCAGCCTACAGCAGGGCAGAATATAGCCAGGATGAAAGAGATATATACAGAGAGAAAGAGTAGGCGGAGTCAGAGAGACGCCATGCAGCTGCCGAAGGAGAAAGACACCAGCAGCCAGCCAGCATCTTACCAGTAAACCACAAGTCTGGTGGCAATACATAGATTAATAGAAATGGGTCAGTTTAAGATGTAAGAGTTAGTTAATAAGAAGCCTAAGCTATTGGCCAAGCCGCGTTGTAATTAATACAGTTTCTGTGTTATTATTTCGGGTCTGGGCACCTGGGAAACAAACAAGTGTTCCTAGTCTACACTGAGGTTTACAGGAGCCTGTGTATGCAGCAGCCCCGTAGCTAAGCTACAAAGTAGCTGTGCCAAAGCTGGGCAGTGGGGGGGGGGGCACGGAGCTGCTGCAGGGACAAGAAAACCAAAGCCGCTGCTTCGCCAGCCCCGCAGCATTTGTAAAGCACTGTGCTGATGGTGACCGAGTGGACCATGTGCACATGTAACGGCCTGCACATCTGCCATTCCTCTAGGGTTCTTGGAGTCTCTGGATGACTTCTACATTCTTAGCAATGGCCTGGTACTGCTACAGACCACCAACAGTGTCTATAATAAAACCCTGCTGAAGTTCGTGGCCCCTGAGTCTCTCCTGGCCTGGCAAAGAGTCCGTGTGGCCAACATGATGGCAAACAGCGGTAAGGACTGGGCAGAGATCTTTTCAAAGTACAACTCTGGTAAGTAGTTCTCTCTGTGTATTAACACTCAGGCATGTGCCTGTGTTAATGAAGCCTTACCGTTATTAATCAGTTGAGATTATCAGCCTCGCCTGGCTGATATCCATGCTGCCCTTGTGTCTCCCAACATTGCAGGTACCTACAACAATCAGTACATGGTCCTGGACTTGAAGAAGGTGACTATCAAGAAAAGACTTGGCAAAGGCACTCTGTATATCGTGGAGCAAATTCCTACTTACATAGAATATTCGGAACAAACCGACGTTCTAAGAAAAGGTACTGTCTTCCCAGCCTGCCGGGACTGTGCGCCTATCTGTGTGTCCTGGCTTCGTTTCTGCTCTTGTGCTACTCGGAGAAAAGCAGCTTAGGCACGGAAAGGTTTATTTTACACGCAATTCCATGTTACGTTCCATCATGGTGGAAGAGGCGGGGCAGGACCTTGAAGCAGCGAACCTTGACCTCTGGAGTCAAGAGCAGAGTGAAAACGCACCCCACTCAGCTTTACTGCTCTTCTGTAGCCCAGGGTCCGAAGCCGCTCACCGCCAGGCTCTCTGCCCTCACCCGCTAAGACAAATGATATATGAATGCAGACACACACACCAGCCAACCTGATTCCAGGTTGTGTGACACTGAAAGCAAAAACTAACCATGACTGTGTGTGACAGGGATGTGTGTATGAGGTGACTGTGTGTGACGGGGATGTGTGTGAGGTGACTGTGTGACAGGGATGAGTGTGAGGTGAGTGTGTGTGACAGGGATGAGTGTGTGAGGTGAGTGTGTGTGACGGGGATGTGTGCGTGTGTGAGGTGTGTATGATAGGGATATGTGTGAGGTGACTGTGTGTGACAGGGATGTGTGTGTGTGTGAGGTGACTGTGTGTGACAGGGATGTGTGTGTGTGAGGTGACTGTGTGTGACAGGGATGTGTGTGTGTGAGGTGAGTGTGTGTGACTGGGATGTGTGTGAGTGTGTGTGTGAGGTGAGTGTGTGTGATGAGTGTGTGTGACAGGGATGTGTGTGTGATGTAGACCCACCAATTGCTTGCTCATCATTTTAAGATCCCAGAGATCGGAAGCCAAAGTTATTGCTCTGGTGCTAAGTTACCCGGTAGGAAAATGTGATCCAAACTATACTAATTTAGTGGAAAAATAACCCAAATCTGCAAAAATGGGCTTGAGGGCCTTCTGTCTTTATCCCCTCACAAAGACACTGCTTATCATGATGGTCATTTGTTTTTGTCTCTGTGACAAATCACATGACAGTGACTTAAAAGAGGCAAGATTTACTGTGAGTCTCAGTTCTGTGTTGCAGGTCACCAGGTCGAAACTTTAACAACACTTGCCACTTTCCTACAATGACTTTTTAAAAAAGTTTGTTCATTGGTATAAACTGTGTACAAGCATAGGCTCATTATGCTGTTCTTACACAGAGTATACACTGATTGTGTACAACAATAGATTCATTATGCCATCTTACACAGATGAGTGTTTTTATAGCACCCTCTCCCTCACCTCTGCCCCACACCTCCCCACCCCCACCAATCCCTTTCCTCTTCCCAATCCATCCCTTCTCCTTTCACGGCTTATTTTTCCTGGGCATGGGGGAGACCTGTTGAGTGTAATTAGGGAGACTGGCAATAGCTTGGATAATGTAGCAGTGGTTACAGAAGAAAATGTCCCTAGGTCCCCTTAGACCACTGGTTCTCAAACCTTTCTAAGGCAGAGACCCTTTAAGACAGTTCTTCCTGTGGTGGTGACCCCCAACCATAAAGTTATTTTGTTGCTACTTCATAACTGAAATCATGCTACTCTTATAAATTATAATGTAAATACCTGGCATGCAACATGCAAAGGGGTCGTGACCCACAGATTGAGACCTACTGCTCTGGACACCCTTCTGGGCTTTTTCTCTGTTCTGCTGTTTGATCTTCACAGGGAAATTCCAAAGAAGCATTATACTAAACATTCTGCTGTGAGGATAAAGGTTCAGGAAGAAATAGAGATACTCTCAAATAAAGATACTGTGTAGCCATTCTTCAAATTAAAAAAAAAAAAGAAAAAAGAAAAGAAAAAGAAAAAACTCAGCCTTAGAAAGCAGCCCTGGGATGAAGGCAGTGCTGCTGCTGCTTCTTCTGCTGCTGCTGCTGCTGCTGCTGCTGCTGCTGCTGCTGCTGCTGCTTCTGCTTCTTCTGCTGCTGCTGCTCCTCCTCCTTCTTCTTCTTCCTCTTCCTCCTCCTTCTTCTTCTTCCTCTTCCTCCTCCTTCTTCTTCTTCCTCTTCCTCCTCCTTCTTCTGAGAAAGTTAGTTTATTTAGAGGGTTATGGAAGAAAAGGGAAGAGAGAAAGAGAGAGCGGACGGGCAACTGAGCTTGAAATCACTCTTCCAAGAAGGGATGGTAGTGCTTAAACATCACCAGGTTGATCTGGGAATACACACACTTCCATATTAAATGCTTTTGTCCTGACAAGGCCTTATGAGAATGTGAAGGGCAACAGAGACTGGTTTTTGAGGGAGCTGTTCCTATAGTATTACCAACAATTAATTTATCGCCGAGACTGGCAGTACTGTAAGTACTGCAGCTGCTTGAATACATTTAGCATCTACAATTATCCTTAAAAAGGAAGGATCCACTGTGTGATACTGGATTAGTTACCTTTGTCGTGATAAGTCGCTTACACAGGCGGTTGTTGTGGCTGCTGGTTCCAGAGCGAGAGACCACAATGGCTGGGGAGGACAGCAGCAGGCTGCAGGGACAGGCAACAGACAGATCACATCCTCAGCCACGGGCAGGAAGCAGACAAAGCAAAGGGGAAGTGGGCCAGAACATAAACCCTCAAAGGCCACCCCCACTGATGCACTTCCTCCAGCAAGGCTGCACCTCTCAAAGGTCCCATGACTTCCCCAGACAGCACCGCCAAGAGGAAGCCAAGTGTTCAAACGCATGAGCCTATGGGGAACATTGCTCGTTCAAAACACCACAGATGCTGGAAAAGTGCCGTTGATATTATAAAGATGAAGACATTAGCACAAAGAGGCGAGTGATTTGTCTTTGGTCACATACCTAGTAATGCTGGAGCCAGGCTGCGGGTCCAGGCGGCATTCACTTCTGAGTCTCTGTGACTTAATCCGTCCTAGCAACAAGTCTGTTTTTACCTGTTAATTTCAGTGCTGTCCTTATCTCCGCTCTTCCTGGCGCTGACTCTGTGCCCCTGCAAGGTTCAACATTTGCTTTGCCTCTGTAGCTTCTCCCTGGATTAGGAGATTCCCACACAAGAGTAAAAAAGGACAAAGACACAAGGGCCAAGAGAACATGGCGGTGGGAAATGACTTCCTGAAGTAGAACATCCCCTAATTTTTAGAATTGGAGTAGACCCACTCCCTGTACGTGGTGGAGGACTTCATAAAGACGTTTCAGCCAAGCCCATCGTGCACTTTGAGCTCAGTCACCCACCATACTCCTCCCTTGCTCCCTCCTTCCATCCCTTTCCTGCTAGGCCCCTTCGTTTGTCCACATAGTCTCTGTTCTACTTTTGAACCATAACTATAAAGCACACAGGAGGAAATGTGGTGTTTGTCCGAGTCTGGCTCACTCCCCTGTCTGTGACCATCTCCAGACCCACCCTCTTTCCTGCAGATGACTTTTATTCTCTGTGGCGCAATGTCTCACTGTCTTCATCGACTCGTTCATTGCTGGACAATGGGTTGCTTCTATCGGCTACCGACAGTAAACAGGGATTTCCATGTCACTGTGGTGTGTGTGCATCCCCAGGAGCTCCACAGCTGGAGCATATCACAGCTGGTTTTGAGAAACCTCCATATTGGTTTTCCATAGTGGCTAGGGTCACCTTCATTTTAACTGATGGTCCTGTAGGTAATAACCTAGGCCAGTGTAAGCTGCGATGCTCCTAGAATTGTGCCACATGTCTACTGCTTAGTGACTTGATGCGCAGATTTTGGATGACAATGGCTACCGTCCTGGAAGTTAACAGCCTGCTGGAATGGGAACAACACCCCACCCCCATACCCACTCATCATAGGCACTCCCTTCGCTTCTGTTCTCACAAAAGGAAGAAGTGGGGTGAGGTGCCGGAGACCTCAGGTTTCATGCAGGAACTTAGCTAGGGCTTGTGTTTTCTGATGTCAGTGCTGTGTTTCCATCAGTGTGACTAGTTTCTGCTGTCCTCAGCAGGCACCAGGCTCACCACATGGACTTCAGCCTGCTCCCCAGAATACTACATCATCCTTAGCTTTTTCTGCTCTATAGAGAATAATGTTATTATCTACATTCTAGATTGCACTAATAACTCGGGGTGAGAATCAAAAACCTCTCAGACTCTTCTTCCCCTACAGTAATCTAAAGGCAGTCCACCTCTGGGAGTTTAGAGGGACCACTGGTCAGCAGGTTCCAGTTCTCAGCTTCAGTTCCTATGCTGCTTCATTGTAATTACACATGTGGCGAGTCTCAAATATACTATTATTCAATAACCTCCGCGTTTTGTTCCCCTTCTCTTCCTGTCTCCCTCTCTCTGTTCAACCCCATCTTTCTCTTCCATTCCATATCAGGATACTGGCCTTCCTACAATATCCCTTTCCATGAAAAAATCTACAACTGGAGTGGCTACCCGCTGCTGGTTCAGAAGCTTGGTTTGGACTACTCTTATGACTTAGCTCCACGAGCCAAAATCTTCAGGCGCGACCAAGGGAAAGTGACTGATGAGGTTTCCATGAAAAACATCATGAGATACAATAGTACGTAGCACATTTCTCAAGAGTCATTCTCCAAAACGCTTTTCCTTCCCCCACGGAATAATAATCTATGTAAGTTTATCATCTTGCTCTAGAAGGAAATATAAGAAATTATCCATTCAGTATACAGGATGTAATGCTGTACACATATTGCTGAACAAATAGAACATTTGCCTCCTTTATAAAATCTCAGAGACCTTTTTGAAAGGCTGGCAGTGTGGCCCAGCAGAGAAAGGCACTTGCTGCCAAGCCTACGAGCCTGAGTTCAATACCCTAGTCATTCACAGTGGAAGAAGATTCCCATAGTTTGTCTTCTGACCACCACAGGCACGCATGACATGCTTATGTGCATACACACATTTAAGCAGACACAAACTCAATTCTTGATCCTGTCTTCTTGCAAATGTTAGAATTGTGGGTGTATATAACCACACCTGGCTCTATAGACTTTTTTACCTGACTGCCACCCACACCAAAAAAATTGCATGTAAAACACAAAGGAAATGATCCATGTAGGGAGGGCCCTTTTCCCTAACACCTCTCGACCTCCTGCCAGCAGAATTCCCAAGGACAAAAGCAGCTAATATCAATGCTTTCTTTTGATGAAGACTCTCCAAGGCTAATTTGTTTCTCATCTGCTGGAAAATGGTGACACACATGTATCTTATCTCTTCTTTCTGCTCTCCCTGGGGTGTGGTTCTTGAGGCAGCTGGGCCTGGAACAAAGGATTTGCAGCTTGTCATTGCCTAGAGCAAGCAGGTTGGGCTGGTGTCTTAGTTGTGTTTCTAATGCCATGAAAAGACACCGTGATCATGGCAACTCTTATAAAGGAAAACATGTAATTGGGGTGGCTCGCTTACAGTTCAGAGGTTCAGTCCATTATCATCATGGTGTGGAGCATGGCGGTGTGCAGGCAGACATGCTACTGGATAAGTAGCTGAGAGTCTCCATCTTGCAGACAACAGGAAGTGGTTTCCACATCTCACTAGGGAAGCTTGAGCAAGAGAGACCTCAAAGCCCACCCCAACAGAGAGATACACTTCTTCCTACTCCACACCTCCTAATAACATCGCTTCCTTTGGGGACCATTTTCTCTTAAACCACCACAGCTGGGGTGCCCTGTCAAACACAATCTTTAATGATTCGGGCATGAATAGATCCAAACTCTTACTTTGGATAAATATATCTCAGAATAACCAACACCTGTTCTTTCCCCATCATTGTGTCTCCTAGATTACAAGGAGGACCCCTACAGTAAGGGTGATCCCTGCAATACCATCTGCTGTCGTGAGGACCTGAATGAAGCCAGTCCCAGCCCTGGAGGTTGCTATGACACCAAGGTAACTCACATACCTTGCTTTCCAATTTACTTCTAATGAGGAGCTGGGCTAGAGACAGAGATTTTTTGTGGCATAAAGCCCAGTATCTCTAAACATATATGAAATTCAGGAAGCAGACTGTTCCTATAGATAACAGAATTTACCTTATACAGTGAAGGATCAATCTTCAACACCCTCACCACAGCTAGAAGAGCTCTTAGTTATTTATAAATGTATCCATAGGGGTGGAGAGATGCTTTAGAGAACTGACTGCTCTTTCAGGGGACCAAGGTTTGATTCTCTGAACTGACATGCTGGCTAAGAACCATCTGGACTCCAGTTCTGGGGTATCCAACGCCCTCTTCTGGCTTCCAATGGCACTGCATGCATGTAGTGCACATACACACAAGAAGACAAAATATTCACACACATAAATCTTTTAAAATTCATTTTAAAATGTGTACAATCATAGCATAGTAACATTTTATGATGGCCCTAAATCCAAAGAACCATCTTACTGAGAGTACTGTGGTTCTATATTAAAAATGAATCAAGGAATATGTTTTAGCCCAGTTGGCCAAAGCACTTTAGGTTTTTGCAGCAAAATGAAGCTTGCTCATGTGGCCAATAACAAAAGCCAGCTTGTTGATAGACTGCCACCATGGAAGGACCCAAACCACCAGAGACCAGTGAAGGCTACAAACTTGGCCTTTTTCTTGAGAGCAGGCTGCTCCAGACCTTCCCATACGTAAGATGGCCTTTTAGCTTCAAGATGCAGCTTTCATCTCTTTGACTACTAAAACGAACTATAGAAGCTCCCACACCACTTACACTTGCCTTCACTATCAGCCACCCTTCAAGTGGGAGATGCTTTTCAGAGTCTGAGTCCCAGCTCTCCCTCCCAGCCAGGCGTGTGAAGGCAAGACTTCAGTTCTAAGGATCTTCCATGCTGCACAACCCAGGTAACAAAGAGGAAAGTGGCACCAGGGAGCCCCAACATGTGGTTTCTTTTCCATGGTATGCACACTCTCAAGAGGCGAGTGTATGGGAAGTGCTGCATTTGTCTCAGACAACATGCAGAAAACCGTCTGTTACCCTGTACGGAGGAACCAAAGTCAAGCTGCCACCTGCCAGATGCTGTTGCCAGAACAAGCTTAACATATATTGTCTCCCAGCTGCTTCCGTCAGATACATCGCGCTCTTTCCCCTCTAACGCTAGATGTGCGTCTATCCCAGAGTCAGGTGTTCCGGAGTGCCCTTTGAGTGTGTGGCTCAGCCTTTAGAACCCTTGTTGCCGCCCTAATTAACAGCAGCCTCTGCTGAGGGTTTGCTGGCTTTAGGCCTTTGTTACTCCCAGTAATACGTACTTTGATCTAGGAAGAACAGGCATGAGTCCACTTTCTGAAGAAGAGAACCGAGTCATGGAAACACTAAAGCGGTTTTAATGAAACTCGTGGGGCTGCGAGTCTGAGTTGGCCACCCCACTGCGGAGCTCGTCTCTATGCTGCTCTCCTAGGCAACTCCCGTTTGGGTGCCAAATGGGTACAGAAGCACATGTCATGGAAGGGATGCAGCTCCCAGGAAACTGTCTCAAAGGCTTGCAGTGTGCCTTTGAGTAGGGAGCCGAAGACTACACAAGTTCCAGACGGTTTTTTAAAATGTTGTCCTCTCTTTTCCAGGTGGCAGACATCTTCCTCGCATATCAGTATACAGCCTATGCCATTAGTGGTCCCACAGTACAAGGTGGCCTTCCTGCCTTTAACTGGAATCGGTTCAACAAAACTCTTCATGAGGGGATGCCAGAAGTCTATGACTTTGATTTTGTTACCATGAAACCAATTTTGACACAGTGAAGGATGGAGGAGGAAAAGGACGCTGCAAATAAGGCTCCAAAGGCACTATTTAGCTCTATTTTCCCATCTGTACATTTAATAAAAAAATATTAAATTCCCTTCCATTTCCTAGATTTTTGGCTTTTTACAGCAAAACCATTTCCTGCAGGGTGGAGAGCAAAATGAACACATGAAAGGACAGCAGAACCCATTCTCCCCTCCTCTGCCTGCAGATGCCAACCACAGCCCATGGTATAACCAAGCTCTAAGCAATTGAGCTTGAGGTAAGATGAGGGTCGTTTTCAGGCAAAAGCCATTTTAAGACACCTGCACCTCCCATGTTTGTTCTCCTTCCCCTGCTTGCCAATGCTAACAGCAAAGCCCAAACAGGAGGCACTTGGTGATCCCTTCTGTGATCCCTATCTAACCAGGCAGTGGTTCTACATAGCTACTTCTTCAAAGCTAGGGAATAACATGGGGGGTGAGTGCCAGGGAATTGCCAAATAGGTTAAATAAGACACCCTGAACAGTGAGCACAGGATGAATCTGAGCAAAGAAACACACACACAAGCCGGGAACTCTCGGAATAACTGGAGTACTCAGAATGTTAAAAACCCAATCATTTATTTCAGAGTACAAATTTCAGGCTTGCTGGACAAATCCCCACTACAGTTAACACTTACACAGACAGCACTCTACTATACATGTAGGAAAGAAAATGAAAACTTTCAAAACCTAATAGAAAACAGGGCAACTTGCTACAGCCCAGTTGATGAGACCTCAGGAAGGCCTTACATCATTTTATTATTTACACATCCAACCGCAATCAACAAAAATCAGAATGCAAGTTGTCCTGCGAGGGGCTTATTCTTACATTTATATTTGAAATTGTTGATAAAATTCTCAAGCTAGGATTCCCAGGTGTTTGATTGCTTAATTCCCTTATTTACAAAAGGAAAAAGGGGGAAAATATTCATTTAAATATTTAAATGATAGGTACTCGGTTGTCTCTACATAAAAAACACAAAAATAAAAGTTCGAACATGATAAAATCATTTGAAGATGAGAGCGGTGTGCCTTCAGCTGCTCCCTTTCAGCTGGCTCAAGGGGATGAGGTAAGGCTCCTACACTGACAAACCCCTCATGGTAACTGTTCTAATTTTTTGTGTGCCCCTCAAATATTCCTTTGAAGCCATTTGCCCAGAAAATAATTAAGGCAGGCAGAATCACATGATTGCCCAGTTATCATCTATGCCCAAGGACATGTGTATTCCCGTGAGAACCAAACATGTGACCCAACTAGAGGGAAGCAGGAAAAAAAGTATGAGGATACTGAATGGCCTAGGGGCGAGTCAGGGACTTGGAAGGCCGTCTTTGTGGTACCTACGGGGTGAGATAGCAGCATCTGGAAGTGAGAAGATGCCACACACACAGCATTTTAAATCCTATACAGTACTGGGAAACTCATAGGAAGTGAAATGCCTCCAGGCAGCACTGACACCAAGTGGTGATTTGGAGGATGTTTAACACAATGGAGCAAGCAACAAGAACATCCATCCTGCATGTAAAGAAAGCGCCACAGAGATGTGCCTGAAATTTCCGAGATACAAGTTCTTTTAAAGGTATCCCTTATCTGAAACATGGGTGGGGGGTTCATGGAGGATACCTCTCTGTGAGGTGAATGGTGTCCCAGCACGTATTTTCAAGGAAGAAAACTCTCGTTTCTTTCATAAAGTCACGCTTCACTGCACAGTACACAGTATTCTACAGTTTAAAACTTAAGCCTAGAGAAACAGGGCCAGTCACCTTGTCAAGTTAACAGTCACAACCAAGGTTGTCTTTGTATGTCAATAGCAAGAACATACATGAAAGAACATACATGAAAGCTCATGCTTAAAACGGGGTGGCTCTGACAGAGAAACAAACATTACTATTTCTGTTCATTACCAGACTGACGCCTCATGATGGCACTTCAGAAGTTCCCAGGATTCCCAGTGAGGCGATACTCACCAGTGCTGTCAGACTAAAAACAGAGCAAACTTGAATCCCCAAATGGGACAACTGAGCTTATCTGTGATACTTTGAGGAGGTGACAGAGAGCCATGGGCGTACACTGCTCCTGAATCCCAAGGGCACTGAAGCCTGTGGCTACTTCCAGAGAAGTCTTCCATTCTCCCTCACAGCCAGCCAGAAAGCCAATGCCCATCTGCCCCACAGAAAAAAGCCTAGCACATGCCAGGAAACCCAATGTGGCTGCTGCCCGAAGCCTCATGGCAGGTCATCTGAGGAGATTGTATCCAAAAGTATGTTGTCCCCTCAACAATTACAGTCTCTCTTCATACCTGATTTCCAATCTAAAAGAAACAGTTTTCAGTAATTACCTTCTGCAGTAAAGTTACATCTAGAGCCATTATTTAAGATTTTTTTTTTTTTTTACAAAAATCCCCAAGTAGAAGCCAAAGCAATGAAATATAGTAATCCCACTGGGCTTTCTTCACCTAATTATATAACACTATGGAAACATTTAAAAAAGAAAAAGAAAAAAAGATTAGTGAATATAAATAAAAATATTCATCTGGGAAACTTCCATTGGCTATTGGGCAGACCAGCCAGTAAAACCAGTTTTGCGTATGTTTTTCTAGACATAGACAGGAGTGATGTTGAGAACATCAACTCTGTGCCTCCCACAACACGTGATGAACGAACATGCTGGTGATCTTGCTAGGAAATCATTTCCTCCTTCCCAAATTCTCATTACCTAACACCGGCAACACTTTATCATGATCACGAATCTAAGGAGTCCTTGCTGCACAGCAGCTGGCTATGCTGAACTTGGGGGAAACTGACTTGCATGTGGTCTCTTTTTCTGGGAGTGAAAGGTTAGGAGCATTTACACTTTGGCAACTCCAGGCTTCCTTCACCAACCAAAATGTTCATGCACACTGAAGATGACAGCGCAAAGCCAGGGAGAAGTCACCAAAGACCCTGTTGTCACAACCAGACGACTCCTGCTACCAGCCACCCAAGGAGCAGAAACACAAAGGGGCTGGAGCTCCCCGCTTCTAATGCCAGGAAGAGAGAGTGACTGAAGGCAGAAGTATGTCTTAAAATGCTGGAGGAGGAAAGAGTTGGAATCCCACAATGCCTCACTCACCCTAGCTCTTGCCCTCCTCTAAAGCGCCTGGCTGACTCCCTGGGCATGCACGGGTGAGACTGCACCTGTCACCGTTGCAGGGGAAAGAGAAACACTGCACTGACTGGATCTAGGAGCTATGTGAAATGACCCAAACGGACATGCTTCTAAGTTCTATCCAAAGCTGATGAGATTAGACGCTACTGGGCACCACCACACAATGTGAAGGCGAAAGCAGGAAGGGTCTCGGAGAATTAGGAAATCTGAGCTCCTGCTCTTTTTTGAGCATTTACTGCCTGGGAAAGGCCACTCTCCATAAGTGATAAGATGAACCACAGCTTCCTGCAGATTCTCTAACAATACAACGTAGACATTAAATTTTCTTGAACAACATGGCCTATTTTATGCAGGTAAATAATGGGTAAAAATAAAACAGGAAGTCAAATTTTTGGATTTTGTGATATGGTGATGTTATAAAAGATGTGGAAAACACACCCTACACAACTTGGTTCTAAAAATGCATAAAGGGTGTGGTATTCTTGGTGACAATGAATAAATGAAAGCTGAAAGAGAATAAACAATGACAGGCATATGGTCTATGTATTTCTGTAGCTTCTAAGGCACAACACAAATGGAGAAGCCAGATTAGGAACTTGGGGAACAGACACAACATTTTTTACCTAATCAGTAACACAGAAGAAATCAAAGAAATTATGGAAAGAATACTACTTCTGTTAAAATTCATCTGTTTTAAGCTAAATATTTTTTCTTTTCATTTTTTGGGGCTTTGTTTCGAGGCTTTGATCTTCTACATCCCCGTAAAGGTAGAACCAGGCCAGCAACACCTCAGATTCTTTATCTGTTGCTTCTCACGGGAAGAGAGGTGAACATGGGAGTGAGAATGGGAACTGCACGGTGATAAACACACGCCCAGAAATTTAAGCTTAAAACAAACAAAAGAAAGAAAGAAGACACACACGAACACCCATACAAATTCCCCAGCCTCATAACGAAAGCAAGGGACAATTTGCATGTGAAACCCCTGAAGCTTGACTTGTTCAGGGAAGACTTGCTTTACCGGCTGACTTTATTACACTTCAGTTATAAACAAACATAGTGTGTACACTCATCTGTCCAAGAGATCTTGCACAAGGTGGATTTTACATTAAATTTCATGCACAAGATTAAAAACAAGCCCAAAATGTGGAACTTTGAAAAGAGGAAGCTGAAGGCTCCAAGGTCTAACTGTTCTGGGAGGAAGAGATCACGTCCGTGGACTGAGGGTCACAGAAAGGCCCAAAACGTCCGTAAATGTCCTTGGCGCGCACCGCGAAGTAGTACTTGCTGCCAGACACGAACTGAGTGAGAGTGCAAGCCATTGGCAAAGGAAGGGCTTTGACTTCACCAATCTTTTTCCACTGAGAGGGCACAGTGGCACTGGGTTCCTCGTGGTAAGCATAGAGATGGTAGCTGTCAACAGTAGCACAGCTCCGATCCACTTCCAGGACACTCCACGACAGCACGATGCCATTCTGACTCTGAACTCGTGCTAACTTCAAGTGTGGTTTCTGAGGCAGGGAAGTGCTGGCAGCTTCTGGGGGCAGACGCTGAGGCTGTGGGGCTTCCGGTAAGGGTGCTGGATGCACAGGGCGTGGGGGCTCCTAAGAAAGAGACGTGTGTTGATTTCTAGTGATTACACAATCATTTCAGAAGATACTTCTACATTTCAAATTAAGAACTCTGAAAACCACCCGACACCACACCCAATCCTGGCAATTCTATTCAGTGATATACAGCCCATCGTGCTCCAGACAATGGTGCTGAACTTGCTCAACTACATTTCCTAGGCAGAAAATACCAAGTCCTTCCTGGACAACAGCAATCACTGAAGAGACGCTGACACTAACAGAGAGTTTACAATTCAAATGTTCTCTACTGTAGATTCTTCTTTTAGAAAAGCATTTAAAAATTATGTATAACATATAATCGGCACATAGAAGCACACTCATTTTATGTAGAACATACAATCAGCACATGCAAGCACACTCACTTTAAAGCTACACTATCCTATAAAGACAGCAGCACACGGATTAATAATGCTGACCATGCATTATGTTCTCGGCCAGGCTAGATGAAGAAGGCAATGCTGTGAAGGGCAAGAGGACTTACAGATGCAGAAATGGCCGGATGACCCCAGCCAACAGGGAAAGGGTGAGCAGATGAGCAGAGGAAGGCGGGAGGCCAACAGGCGAGAGTGAGTACTAGCACTTCCTTTGGCAGAGGTTACATGAAGAAAAGACTATCTGGAAGGGGGCTAAGGCCCTGGAAGGCCTGCTGACATAATGCTGCACAGCACTGTGGCTACTGCAAACATCACCATCAGAGCTGTTCTAAGACAACAGCAGTCTTCCAAAAAAAAAAAAGAGACAGAAAACGGAGTTCAAGTGCAACATACTATTCCCTGACTTGGTATTGGAGTCCAAATGTCATTCCTTACAAAACTTCATATAACAAAACATGTCTAAATATATTTCAAGGTGGGGATATAGTTCAGTGCAAATACTGGTAGACAAGGCACTAGGTTGATAATCAGCACCCAAATGGAAAAAAGCAAAGCAGTACTTCATTATATAGATAGATGATGTGGGAGTCCCCTCTGTATGCTATGAATATGTTTTATTACCACTGGTTAATAAAGAAGCTTTTTTGGCCTATAGCAGAGCAGAATATAGCCAGACTGGAAGAGATACAGAGAGTAGGCGGGGTCAGAGAGATGCCACATTGCTACTGAAGGAGACAGATGCCCCAGGACTACCTGGTAAGGCACAGCCTTGTGGTGATACACAAAATAATAGGAATGGGTTAATTTAAGATGTAAGAGTTAGTTAATAAGAAGTCTGAGCTAATAGGCCAAGCAGTGTTTTAATTAATATAGTTTCTGTGTGATTATTTCAGGTCTGGAGGGCTAGGAAGGAATGAGCAGCCTCCGCCTACAGATAGTTTGAATAAACTAGTGGATTATGTGAAGGTTCAAGAGTATGTTACTAAATTCCAGTGTTTTATTACAGTCAAACTGTCAAAAGTATAAGACAAATTATTCTAAAAGCTGCAAGAACAAAAGTGCCAACTCACAGTTTAAATGTGATTTCCCTAAGGGATCACTGTGGAGTTGGAGTTCAATATGCAGAAAGGGGACTCTGCTCATTACCACCAATGGAAGAGAACATGCAAAAATACAAACCCTACTGTAAGGAGAGATACTATCCACAAAGGACAAAGAAAGGCTGCGGATGCTAAGACTACAGTGCTGAAGCTGGAAAGAGTGCAAATCATATACTGATGATTTCAAGGAATGTGGATGTTTTGCTGAAAGGCATTATTCCTAGTAGTAAAGAAATTATACATACATTTGTAGAGAGATACACGAGTCACCAGTTAACAGACAAAATCAAGTTGAGCAAAGCCCACAGTTAAGGGAGTAACACACTGAGAACTGGATTAGGCCTGACAGAACAGCAGCAACAGCTGTTCTTCCTCTAATCATCTCAGTTCATTAAAACCACACAGCTAAAAAGAGCTAAGAGAAGCTGGCTGAAGTCACAGGCTTAGGAAAGCCCTGGAATTGAACAGGTCTGCCTGGAGCTCATGTGGTCTGCCATGTTCCTTCTAATATGTTGAATATTTATGCTTGTTGAATCCACTCATGCCTCCGAACCAGTTAAAACCAGGCAAGAGTCTTGTTTTCTCAGTGCAGATGGGGTTTCCGCTGAAGTTTTTGGGAAGAAATAATATCACAGTGAACCCTCTGGAGCCCCAACTCCTGGAGACTACGGCAGGATGACCCTGAGCCCGAGGCTAGATGGAGGCTAGATGGAGGCCGGCCTCAAAGGAAACAAACGAATGCAGCAAGTGCTGTAGGAATACAGTGACACAGACAGAAAAAAAGCTGTCACGTTGAGAAACTGTTGAAACTGCATACAGGTTACACTTTGAAAGCTTTTTAATAGCAGTAGATAAAATTATAAGTCAACATCTCTAGCAAAACAATTTAAGCTATGAGGAATTCTAGATTTACAAAGCAAAACGTCTCAGAAGGTGTTGTCGATTATAAAGTGGGAAAACCATCCTGGTTTATTGCTATATTACAATTCCCTGAAGAAATCAAAGCATTCTTTTGTAGCTACAACAAGGACGGCAAATTTGCCGGAACTGGAGCAAAGGAAGATCCTGAGGAGGATGAGGGGCTGGGGCTGGGGCTGGGGCTGGGAGGACTGTGGGCGAGGGCACAGCTCTACTGACACTTCAGGACGCACTAGCCTTGTGTGTTTATGTTACTTTATGTTTTACAGACCGGGAACACCACCACTAATCCCCACAGGATGCTGAGGACTCCAGCAGACAATAAGGCTCTTAGAGTGGCGGAACTCAGATGCGCAGTTCATGGTACTACTTTTCCACTACATTTAAGTCAGAAAATCCCAGCTGACCAGCTCTAGTTTCATCCAGACACATACACACATAAGTGCTGGGGAGTGTGGGCTTAGGGACCACACTGCCTTGTGTTGGTTCCTCAGCCTGTGAATATCGGTTGCCACATGGGCAATGGAGACTTTAGAAACTCTGCACTCTGTGTGAAAACAAGCATATTGCCATGTTGGGAACATGATGAACTCCAATGACAACTATGGGTGCTGTAAAAACACATTTTGCTAGGTAATGTGTATGACCTTTGACCTCCTACCTCCCTTCTCTGATGACCAGCATTTCTCTTCATATATATCCTACACATATTCATACATATTCTACAGCACCCCTGAAACTCAGGAATAATCGTGTCACATGACAGTATGGCCTAGTTCGATGCTAAGTTTTGAGGGAAATACTTTATTTACTGTCCTTTTGTAAAAAATGCATTCTGAAAACCAATGGATAGTTTAAAATAAACTAATGACAATGCAGTAGTCTAAGTACAAAGTCACAAGACAAGGAAAGAAGAAGCACCCTTTAATTTGCAATGGGTTAGAAGCGCTGTCTGCGGCCCCACAAGCCCTGGCTGCCGCCCTGTCTGCACTCGGGGAGCAGAAGCCCTAGACACTTTCTCAATGTGTAAGGGTAACTTCCCTAAAATAACCAACTACTCAAGGTGAGAGAGAACTATCTCCTTCCTTTGATAATACTACTTTTAAAAAGGAAATGGTAGCCAGGTGATGGTGGCACCACTTTAATCTCAGGATGCGGAAGACAGAGGCAGGCAGATCTGAGCTCGAGGCCAGACTGCTCTACAAAGTGAGTTCTATGTCATCCAGAGCTACACAGGTAAAGAAACTTATCAAAAAACAGTAATAACAACAACAACAAAAGGCAATGCTGTCTGGAACGTTGTGACAGCTTAGTCACTGATATTTACAGTATGCACTTGTGGTGGCCGGTGATGCACCGTGAGCTGAGGCCCTGCTGATCCCAGGGTCAGTCCGTTGTTCACAACATATGTGGTGGTCTGAGGCACTCGAACTGTAACACCTGGAAAAGAAAATTAAACAGAATATAAAGGAAATTTCAAAATTCTACTGTAAATTTGTTGAAGCATTGTAAACATTATTAGTAAAACAACTTTTTAAAACAATTCAAGAGGAAAATGATTCCAACTGTCTCCAGTCAGCCAAGCTGTGACTCGACCACGAAGATACAGAAACCATAAACTGAAGCATTTCGCACACTTCCTGCAGCGGCCCTGCAAGCTGCACGCAGCACCGTGCCTGAGGAGAGCAGCACAAACGCTGGCGTCTTCACAGGACTACTGGAAATGAAAACCCAACAACACTGGCTCTGCTCTCCAGCCGTGGGCAACAGCCAGACTGGAGACAGCGATTCAAAAGATCACAGACAGAAGCTGTCATCAAAGTCATCCTTGGGGCTAGAGACAAGGCTCAGCTTTTAGGCAAACAGCCTGCTCTTGCAAAGGACCTGAGTTGGGTTCCTTGCACCGACATCAGGTAGCTCTCAACCTCCTGTAACTCCAGGTGATTTGACATCTTTTTCTGGCCTGTGCAGACAGATAGATAAACACATATACACACACAAATAAACAAATCTTTTTTTACCCCTATGCTAGTGGGGCTCTCCACTTTCTCTCTATATAATGCTAATCAGCTGAGGACACAGCTGTGACATTGCCCAGGGCCAACACAAGGGAATTTAGAGCCACCTACTCTCCCAATCATGCATGTCTCCTCCAGACATTCAGTACTTGGTCCAAGTTAGCATTGCCAGGTTCCCTGGCTGTTCCAGAACTCATCCATGACCCGACCAAACAACTGCCTGCACTGACAGCATTAAGAAAAGCGAGGGCGGCAGGCAGACAGGGAGGTATAAGGAAAGCGAGGGCGGCAGGCAGACAGGGAGGTATAAGGAAAGCGAGGGCGGCAGGCAGACAGGGAGGTATAAGGAAAGGCAGAAGAAGGGCAATAAAGTTCTTAGTGTGGAAAAGGTCACTTATGGGTCACTTTTTTTCTTTAAACTTTATGCATTCTTATTTGTCTATTTATTTGGGCTTTTTGACATAGGGTCTCATGTAGCCCAGGCTAGCCTTGAAATTATTATGTAGCCAAGGATGACCTTGAACTCCTGATCCTCCTGCCTCCACTTTCCAAGTGCATGCACTTCATGCCCAGCTTCTAAGCTTTACTATAAATCTTGTCCTATGCTATATTCTACTATTAAGACATATAGTCTATGCTACGAATACACAGTATTCTAATACAGAATGGCTACAGTTACAGCTTAAATAACCTCGAAATTTCCTTGGGTAGTTTCCTTCCTTTAATTTCTTCAGCCGTCTTCCAGACCCTTAAGACTGTCAACAGAGACCACCCTTTTGCCATGACATCCCTTTTCTGGGTAAGCCACAACTTATCATTCCAACTCCAATTTGGATAGATGGCGATTATTAAGAGCAGGGCATAAAGTGCATGCCTTTAAACTTCAGCATGCAGGAGGCAGGAATGAGCAGACCTCGGTGAGTTTGAGGTCAGCATGTGCAGCGCAGCAAGCTTCTACACAGGCAAGGATAGACAGGGAGACCCTGTCTCAAAACATTAGTAAATATCAAATGTGGCGCTATAATATAGGCCATTAACAAAGCTAAACTGAAGACAATATAAAGGCTATAAATCCTACAGTATACATGTCCAATTCCTCTCTTTTAATCATAAGAAGGGCTGGATGTGGTGGTGAACACCTTTAATCCTAGCACTTGCGAGGCAGAGGCAGGTGGAGCTCTGTGAGTTCCAGGCCAGCCAGGGTTACATACTAAGACCACCTCTAAATAAATAAATAGGGGAGAAAAAAAAAAAGAATAAATATTTTTTAAAATCCATTTTAATAGATACAACTATATGCTTGTGATGCTTTGAGAAATGTACACATGGTGGAATGGCTAAGTCGAACTAATTACCTCACATCATTATAATTTTTGCTATAAAATGACTTAAATCTCCAGTAGCAGCAATTTCCAATGTGCTGCATAGTTACTAACTGTACCACGCAAGTGTAAGCTCGGTTTTCAGTGTGTCCCCTACATCGTTATGAACCATACCACGCAAGTGTGTTGGTTCAGTTTGTCCCTTAGTATGATAATCCAATTTCAGTATGGATCATTACTCAAACTTTAAAGCCACAAAGAAAAAAAAGCCTCTTACTATTTTGAGGGTTGACCTGGCGAACAGCAGGAGCCTGCATGACGGTCCCTCGCAGGGGAGCCTGAGCTGGTGGTGCTGGCACAGTTGTATAAACCACCTGGTGATTTGCAGGAGCTCTTGGTACAGGGAGTCTTGTGGTCACCTGAGTTACTGGACGATGCGTTACATTCACGGTGGTTGGAGCTAATGGAAGCCAACAAAAGATAACAAGAATCTAGTCAATTCTATGTAAGAAGACAGCATAAAATTTACCATTAAACAAAATTTGACCATGGGGGACAGGCTGTCAGAACCATGTACAGATCACATTCCTCAAAAGGCCTTCCTCCAGTCCCCTGGGTCATATACATGCATTCCCCACTTCAGGTGTCTCTGTCTAGTAAGGGAGAGGCTATCGCCTAGCAATGAGGAACAAGTTCAGCTGAAGCAATCACCCAACACCCAGCCAGACTCATCAAATCAGGAACAGGCTATATCCAACACTACTACATAAAGGAGGCTATGGCCTCGGACTGGGGGGTAGGGGTAGGGGCGGGGGAGCGTCCCCACACTGTTATCTGTAGGAGGGACTTTTTTTCCAGGGCCTAGTTTGGTTTCTGCTCTTCAAGCACATCTATGGCCTGCACTGTACAGATGGCTGGCTGCACCAAGCCTGCTTCTATCTGACAGACTAACTGAACAGGCTCTCTTGCCTGACCAAGCCAACTATCAACTCTGCTGGCTTGGTCTTTTTTCACTCACCTCAAAGCACCAGGGACTATGAATCAGCCACACACCCATGTTTCTGAAAACTTGCTGGGTGGCTTGCAGATAAGCATGTATTATTTTAGAAACTTAGAAGTAGGCAGCTTTTTATCTTTTTATGTAAATTCTTGACCCAATTATTAGTAAACATATAATGTCATTTAGCTCCTGTTCCTGCTCCAATACATAGGCATATGGACAGTGCTCTGGCGACTGTTGAAGCTGTGTGTGATGAAGTTGGGAAAGATGAGTTTGTCTGTTTCTGGGGGGATATGAAATTACTCTCTCCTCTTCCACATGAGTTCTTTTCTGAGGATGCCACTGTCCAAATCAAAGCCTGACTCGAAGCTGCATTTTATACACTTGACACAAAAAAGTTGAATGTCTTTTTTACATTTTACTTATGGTGTGTACATGTAACAATCAGATGACAATTACTCATGGTGTGTGCATGTGACAATCACTCACAGGAAAAGATGCACAGTACACACTAACCAGCACTCACAGGCCACACCAAAGAACAATTTCAAAGGTTAACAAATGACTCGCTGAACCACTAGAAAATATCCCAGTTATTCACTAATTATTCTGGCACTCTGACTTTCACAGCTGAAATGACATTTAGCTCAGTCATCCTTACTCAGTGGAAGTACTTAAGGAAGTACTCTGCAGACAAATCTCTGAGCAATAACCTAACCTGGAAGAAGCCATACTGCTTTGGTTGACTTTGAGATAGGCTACGTACTCTTGAAATGTAGCAGGCAAATCTTAGCATGGACGTCTTGATAGTATGGCAGGTTGGTTAAAACTAGCCTCAGAACCTGCCTCAGTGGCAGACTGCTTCTATAGCAAGCTTAAGACCCCAGGTTATTTATTTACATACATACATACGTGTACATATGTAAGTATGCATCATATATATGACCAGTCACTGAAATTTCTTGGTTATACCCAGACAAAATCATTACAAGTAGCTTTTCCAGAGAGGTAAATGATTTCTGCTCTTCTGAGCAGCTGAGGACAATGACAAAGAAAAGTGTCATAATTATTCTCTACCTGTGCTGCTCCTTAGGGCAGTGAGCAAAGCCAGATCACAAACATTCTCTTGAAAGTAAGAAAGATTATTCTTAAGATTTTATTGAATTCTTCCCAGGATTCCATAACCAGTGTCCTATACACAAACTAAGGTTCGTTCCTGCTCGGGACTCGGCAGCTCACCTGTAGGCAGTAAGTGGATGGTCGTCTGAGAGGGCCCACTTGTCGGCACTCCAGATGGCTGAGCAGGTGGTGCTGGCTGAATGGGCTGTAACGGTCGCGGCATGGGCTGGGAAGTGCTCATGGCCGGCGCAGAAGGATGACTCAGCTTCTTGGGATCTGCTAATGAAAATATAAAACATGTGGCTGATGAAGGGCACCACAGGCACCATAGGCCTGACTTTTAACTCGGAAACCTCTTTGCTTGTCACCTACACATAAATTTCCCTCTTCAGAAACAACTTTTTGTTCTCATTATATAGATTTTTGCTGATTTGAAAATCTAGACAGAAGCTATTTAAATAATTCACTGGTGCTTCTTAGCAGATTCCAGTTCACACTTTTAGAGGAATAGTTTCATTTTTCAATGCAAAAACCTTCTAGATTTAATATTAGTTAACTAGAATACCTTCATTGTTATATGCTTGACTAGACATCTGTACTCCTGTATCAAAGACATTCTTCTAGACAAATACTGAGAACTGATGGCTTCCCCTAACTTTCAATTTCAACTGCTCACAGTTGTTTAGATTCGTATGTAAATGGTTGGTCATCAGCACTATTTGTTTCTTAAAGTACAAAGGCTTAAAATATCAAAAAGGGGGCTGGAGAGATGGCTCAGAGGTTAAGAGCACTGGCTGTTCTTCCAGAGTTTCTGAGTTCAATTCCCAGCAACCACATGGTGGCTCACAACCATCTACAGTGAGATCTGGTGCCCTCTTCTGGTCTACAAGCATACATGTAGGCAGAACACTATATATAATAAATAAATCTTAAAAACTCTTTAACAACAACAAAAAATATCAAAAAGGATCTCTGTGGCCTACAAAATAACTGTATATATCTCAGTCAAACCTCAGATGGGCTGGGAAGAACATCAGCTGTTTTCTACAGAAAATGAGCCTCATTCTTTTCCATACTGTGGAATTTCTCATTAAAACATCATCCATAATTGTGGTTCATTCAGCTTGTCTCAATAGAACAATGCACTTTAGATTGGGAGAATTAAGATGACCCAAAGGTGAGGCAATGAAAGCAGCCCCAAGAGGCCAGCATGCCAGCAGGCGGGACGCCCGCGACTCATGGCCAGCTCTGCCTTCTAGCATGCTGCTTCCGGGTTCATTTCTGGGCTTTAAGAATTCCTGAAAGTCAAATATATCTATCAAGAAAAGTAAACAAAACAGTTAAAATGACAATTTGAAAGTCTTAAAATTAACACTGAAAACACCATCATCGCACCAGCACAAGGAAGGAGGACAAGAGAAATGTCTCAACTGCACCTCAGCTTTATGCAGCTCTATAGTGATTAGAGTTAACTACATTTAATTTTATTTCTCCAAAATCAACTGTCTTATACCATAAGACAGTAAAATATAACTTTGTCAACCTTTTGTTTATTAAGTTTATTGACTTCAAGATAAAAACAATTAGTGCCAGGTGGTGATGATGCACACCTTTAATCCCAGCACTCGAGAGGCAGAGGCAGGAGGATCTCTGTGAGTCTGAGGCCAGCCTGGTCTAAAGATTGAGTTCCAGGACAGTCAAGGTTACACAGAGAAACCCTGTCTCAAATTAAAAAAAAAAAAAAAAATCAAACAAACAATAGCAAAACAATTAGCATTAGCATCACAATTTTACATATGTCTGTAAACAAAGATACTCTAATAGCCAAAGAAGTCTGAGAAACACTACATTTTGAATTATGGATGGACATTTACATAATAAATCACGACAGTAAAGGCAAGATCAGAGTAAATTAATAATAAAAATAAGCCATTGAATGGGGGGAGGGAAAGGGTTCAAGACAGGGTTTCTTTGTGAAAGTCTTGGCTGTCCTGGAACTTATTTTGTAGACCAGGCTAGTCACAAGTCACAGAGATCTGTCCCTCGCTCCCCGTGCTGGGATTAAGAGTGTGTGCCACTATGCCTGGCTAATCCACTAAATTTTAACTCAGGACTTTTTCAATTAAAATTATTAACCGAGTAACATTTATTCATGGAAGTGTTTTTATGGCTTAGTATCTATCCAGCTTAGTTTCTGAATACTGGTACTAAGAAAATGATTAGGGTGACTGACTGATGAGAATTATTAAATTTTGATTTTTATTCACATGGCACCAAAGAAAATAAATTCTAATGATCAAAATTAAATGGGCATAGACTTACAAGCACCTACACAGAAGAGGGAGTGAAAGGAAGAGAAAGGGAGGGGCAAAGGGGAGAGGGAGAGAAGTCAAGAGAGCAAGCAAAGAACTAGACTTGACTCCTGGGTCTCTGGCTGACTCGGCTGCTGCCTAAGTCAACAAAGTTCCTTCAGCTCTAGACTGAGGACGAGGCTTCATTAGAAAGAGCGACAGAGCTAGCAAAGGCTCCGTAAGTGGAGCACGCTGTCTGCTGCTTTTCTCTACAACCTGTTTATCTTCATTCAGGATCTGACTGCTGACTCTTAATTCTACTTTTAAACACTCTCATTCTGAAAGGGAAACAGATGCATTAACTCTACTTCACAAAACATCACCAAACATTACGAGGGGACAAGGTATTACAGCCTTTCTTCCCAGACTCTCTCTCGGTACCTTGTGTAGTCCCACTCTCCTCATCATCCATTGTGAGGTCGATGACACCGCTTGAATCATTGCCAGAAGCTTTTCCACTCTGAAAAACAAAACTTGGTTGATCCTGTGACGCAACTGGCAAATACTAAATAATTGTGTGGTAACCATTAGGGCAAAAGGGGTGAAGGGCCTAGCTCAAGCTAGGCCCCTAAATGCCTTTATCTCAACAGTTTGACGTCAACAGCACAGTACACCTGTGAGCTAAAACTCCCAGGGCTGGCAAATATCTCAGTGGGTAAAGGTACTCACTCCCAAGCCTGACCTGAGTTTGAGCTCTGGGATTCACAAGGTGGTAGGAAAGAACCAACTCCCGCCCACAGGTTGTCCTCTGACCCCCCACTTGCACATTTTGGCACATGAGCACAAGTACCAACACATAACAAATAAATAAAACATAAAAACACTAATTATTGGAATACAATGTAATTTTCAAATACTTTCTAACAAAATTCTAATAGTTTTATACTGTGGAATAACACTCTTGTACCTGTAAAGATTTGTCACTTGTATTGGTTTAATAAAACACTGATTGGCCAGGCAGAAGTATAGGCAGGGAGACTTGACTATAAGAATTCTGGGAACAGGAAAAACTCAGTCTGCAGTCATCAGCCAGACACAGAGAAATCAAGATGAGAATGCCACACTGGTAAAAGGTACCAAGCCACGTGACTAACATAAACAAGAATTATGGGTTAATTTAAGTTGTAAGAGCTAGTTAATAATAAGCCTGAGCTAATAGGCCAACCAGTTTATAATTAATATAAGCCTTTGTGTATTTTGTTGAGACTGAACAGCTGTGGTCGGGCAGGGCAGAAACTTCCATCTACAGTTTTTTTTTTTTGTTTTTTGTTTTAAACAAATAAAGCTGTTATGTAGAGTTGCTGTAGGTGCTAGAAGATCCATTTTCTGACAATGGAAACATCAGTCAACCTTACCCTAAGTGATCAATTATGGACATACCAAAACACTAAGGAATACTGTTACCGAGAGGCTGCAAAGAATTAAAATGTTTTTCCTTAAAAAACAAACAAACAAAAAACATATGGCTATGTCATTAGACATCCAATTTAACCAAACACAGCACAGTGTCCAAAATCATTATAAGACAATAAAGATTAAAAATAAGAACGAAAGCAACAGTAACAGAAGAAGGGAGAACAGCACTGGTGCAGAGACAGCTCAGACAAAGCAGCTGCACCTTTCATTCCAGCTCCTCAGCTGTGCGATTAATCTCTTCAGACATGGAAGTAATTATAAAGATTAATCCAAATGTATGTATGCAATGCTTAATATCACACATGAAATATGGTAATGTTTAACAAATGATAATCATATTTGTTGAGACATGGCATCTTGAGATCGACTCTAAATATTTAGGGAGTTCGTCTGTAAAACTCAGGTGGAAACTGAAGCCCGTAATGGAGCGGCAGATATGCCACAGTGACACTGCTGAAAAGCAGCCATGGGAAGAAACCGTGGACTACAAACAGGACAGTTCCATGCTGTAGGGAGCACTAAGTCATGGCTACATATTCAGTGAGTTGAGTGAGAGTAGCCTGGCTACACAAGATCCAGTCTCAAAAACAAAACAAAACCCTGCAGTTAAAGATGTAAGGAAAATGACACTTTCTCTTGCTTATCACGTGACTCTGAGGGAAAGGGAAACAACCTTACCTGTGATGTGCTGTCTGCCATTTTCTTATTAACAGAAGAATCTACTGTTCTGTTTGTCTGGTTTTCTGAGAATTAAACAGAAACAGAAACTTATCATGTATAATATGTAAAGAATTGCTTTACACAGAGTAATTTTTTTTACTGTATGCTTTACACACAGTAATTTCTATATTCTTCTCCAACTATTTTTCTGTCAGCATGTTACAGATGGCTTCTCTCACAGATCAGAAGGCAAATTCATATTATAAATGTTAAAGTTTCATACACTCATTACCCGGCAATGTAAACTCCCCTAAAGAAGGCCTGAGAGGTGACTGAACATCAGTACAACATGAATGAGAAACCAGTCAAGTGAAACATTTTCTCACAAGATTTGAAAAGCTAGGACTGGAAATGTTCATAATACATTCATTACAGAAGGTCACAACAACCATGAGAAACGTGCACATATCAGTTCAAGTACGGATTTCTTTTTTGTGTGTGCTTTGTGCAGGAGCATATGCTTGTTCATGGCCGTGGCTGGAGGCAAGAGGATGATGCCAGCTGTCTCCATCTTCAGCTGCCACCTTATAGTTTTAGGTAGTCTGTCAGTGAACCTAGAGTGCATTGATTTGGACAGGGTGGTTGGACAAGGAGCTCCAGGAATCTCCCTGTATCTGCACCCCCTACACTGGCTTTAGATTCCACAGCTAGACCTGACTTTGGTATAAGAGTTGGGGCTCTGAACTGGGGTCCTCATGCTTGAGCAATTTATTGTATCATCCACACACCCATATTACATTCCTGTATTCATTTTCATTTAAGTTGCATTAGGTTTCCATTGGAAAATTGTTATGTTATGAAAATTGAAAAGCAAGAGTATTCCCGCCCAGCCGCTAGCAGGCAGAGGAGAAACTGCAAGGTCTGATGAACTATCTCTTCCATCGAGCACAGTCATTCACTCCCATGCTTTCATAATCGCCAGCCCCGTTATCAAGAGCGCCTGTGTCACAGCACACAGCATCCCATCCTTTTTCTGGAGACAAACAACTTCCTGCTCGAAATATGGCATCCCCGTATTTCAAACCCTCAAAACATACACAGAGAAGATCATTTGTGCAAAAAGCTGATAAAACTGTCTATATTACACATATAACTCTACATTTAAAGAATGGATTAAGAAAAACATTCACATGTTATAATCCAAGGACAGGAAACAGATTTTTTCAATCTTGCTTTAATTTTCTTTTTGGAGAAATAATATATTAATATAAACTTACTTTTTAAAATATATTTTAAGATTGGCAGGATGTAGTGGTGTGCACCTTTAATGCCAGCACTTGGAAAGCAGAGGTAAGCAGAGCTCTGTGAGACGCAGGCCTGATGTACATAGCAAGCTCTAGGCCTGCCAGAACTAGGTTAAGACCTTGTTTCAAAACTATATATACAGAACATATATTCTATGTAATATATATATTAATATATATAAAATATATGTATTATTTCCTTAAAGACTTTTATCATAAAAGTTTTACATGCCAAAGAATATAAACAGCCAATATTACCAAAACATTTGTTTTATTTACATACACATTAAATATATGTATGTATATGTGCGTGTGTGTGCATATGCTGTTTTGTTATCCAGAGTGATTCTATTCTTGGCATAACTATCTAAGGATAAGTTAATTATTAACAAAACTGTAACCTTTCTCTAGATTTGCAATATGCTCCACCCTTTAAACTACAGGCTAAAAATTCCCTCAATTTGTTTTGTTTTATTTTGATTTGGGTCTGCTCCCCCCCCCCCCCAAGACAGGGTTTCTCTATGTAGCCCTGGCTGTCCTGGAACTTACTCTGTAGACCAGGCTGGCCTTGAACTCACAGAGATCCACCTGCCTCTGCCTCCCAAGTGCTGGGATTAAAGGTGTGCGCCACCACTGCTCAGCAAATTTCCTCAATTTTTAATGCAGCATTTTTCAATCTCAGAGCATTTTCCCCTTCTACTATCTACCTGAGTTACTTCTCAAAGTAGGAAGTTAGAAACCATCTATCAATCAACAAAATTAACTAAGATACGAATTCAAATTATGGCTTAAAATCTTCCTATCATGCAGGACACTTGTTACCTGCTTAATGGATTATGTTAATTAACATCAGTTGGTCATTTTTAACAAGCATTTCTATTTTTCATGTGCATGTGTCTGAATGTCTGTCCTGAATGCCTGTATATTATATCACAAGCATGCAGATGCCTCTGAAGGTCATAAGAGGGTGTTCAATCTTCTGGAGCTGGAATTACAGGTAGTTGTTAGTTTTGAAATATGGGTGCTTAGAACTGAACCCAGAACCTCTGTAAGAGCAGCAAGTACTCTTAACTGTTGAGCCAGCTCTCTCCTTCAGTCTCACCATAGCCCTCAAGGTACTGCATGGGTACAAACTGGTAGCATTCTATTGTAGGTCAGGATAACCATACGAGGAGAATGGGAGGCTTGCAGAAACCAAAGGAAATGATGGGTGAAGAAGTAACTGTTTAGTGATATTTAAACTCTAGTCTTCCCATATTTTGGAATGAAAGATGTTTAGTAAATTCTATATAACTACATAACTCCCTTAGAAACCAACCCATTAACTTACTAAATTAGCTTACTAAATGAGACTAACATTTATTATTTCAGGAGTCCGAACTAGGAGCTGGAGAGATGGCTCAGTAGTTAAGAGCACAGACTGCTCCTGAGGACCCAGAGTTCAAGCTCCAATACCCCTATCAAGCAGCTCACAATGAACTATCTCCAGTTCTAGGCAAACTGATACCCTCTGTCCTCCTCATACACAGACATACACATTTAAAAAGAAAAGTTCAAACCATCTTTAAATTTAGCCTTTCTCTTAGTATTAATCTTCGTTTAAAAGAACACTGATGGATTTTATGTGTGGAGGTGGCTTTGTTTGCAAGCATGCCTGAGCACCATGCGCCTGCCATGCTACCCAAGCAATTCAGAGGAAGGCACCAGATCTCCTGGAACTGGACTTAATGATTGTGAACTGCTTTCTGGGTGTTGGGTATCAAACATAGGTCCTGTGGAAGAGCAGCCAGCCATAACTGCTGGGTCATCTCTGCAGTTCTTGCTGTCTAATCTTACGTTAACAAATTATCAAGATATTATCAAATGAGACCAGTTCTTTAGGCTTCTCATCTAATGTACTATTCCCGCCTCATCATTTGGCCGCCTTAATTTCATTGTTACTTCTACCAAACCATTTTCCCTATCACAGTCAATATCATGGATGCTATACTCCTCCACACACGAAAGGATGCATCTAATGTTACATCCCCGTTTCCTGTTCTCTAGCTCATACCTTTCAAGGACTCTCAGCCCCTTTTACATAAAAGGAAACAGCCTACTTTAATATTTATTACATTTTTAGCTACTTATTTAATGGTAAGTCTCCACATTTAACCTATAAAGTTAGTGAGGAAAGAACTATCTTGTATATTTCTATAGGCCGCAGGACTTTGGAAAATTAAAAGCACCTATTATTTCTTGAAGAAATAAAGTACAATTTGAGCCCTAAAGGGTATCTACTCCATTATAAACAAGAACTGTTTACTTAAAATCCACTGGATAGATATAATGAACTATAACAAATATGTACAAGTGTAATCTAGTTATATAGCACATATTAATTAAATATATGTATATAAATAAGACATGGCAAGTTTTAGTTATATGACCTAACAGTTTATAACAATAAAGGTATATAATTTAACTTCAATTTTCATTTGATTCCAGCTTATATTATGAGTATGATTCACGGCATCTCTGAATTTAGGCATGGTCAAAGAAAATGGTTTTGGGTGTTCTTTTTGTTAGTTTATTTTGATTTTTTGAAATGAGTTTCTCTGTGTGGCCTTATCTGTCCTGGAGCTCTCTCTGCAGACTAGTCTGCCCTTAAACTCAGAGATCCACTTGCATCTGTCTCCCCAAGTGTTGGGATTAAAGGCATGCACAACTACCACCACGTTTAGAATATATGTTCTTACATAATCACTTTCCAGTTAATTGTGGAAACACCACTAACACTCATTAGTAATAGCTAGTCATTCATTTGTAAGAACAAATGAAATGTGATTTCAAATGAAGGTAACTTTAATACTTTATATATAGTTATATGAATATATTAAATGCTAAAATAAAAACATTTAGGCATAAATATATCTCAAAAACAGAATGATATGGTAATTAATATTTATGGGAAGCATTAATCTTACATAAAAACTTGAATATGAAACAGAATGACTCATTGTTATTAAAACAACTCATCAGCTAGATAATTCTATAACAAGTCCTTCTTGCATTATCAAATGTTTACAAACCGTTTAAGGGATCATGTTAATGAAATTATAATCTGAATTTCATATATTTAAGGTATAAGCATTCATAACATTAAGCACACACTCTTCTAATTTTCTTTACAGGCCATGGTCTCACAGTAAAGTTCTATATTTATAAAAATAGACCAGAAGATCATTTAAAAAAAATCAACTTTGTTTTAAAATTTCATATTTATCCTGTACAAATATCACATAAAAAGTACATTATAAATCATCTGACATATTAAAAATACTAAAAAGTCTGTGAAAAGAAATCAGAAAAACAATGAAGTTAATCTTGCTTGTCCTCTTGACATGATTAGAAGCAAACATCTCTCTTAGTAATGCAAGCATCAGCAATGGTTTTGTGGCCAGGCCTGGTGGCACACACCTTTATCCCAGCACTTAGGAGGCAAAGGCAGGCAGATCTCTATGAGGACAGTCTGATCCAGGACAGCCAGAACAAGAGTTGTACAATTTTAAATGAATTTGCAGTCAAATTCATCTTATATTTTGAAGTAAAATACAATTAGGCAGTATGTCTTATGGAAAATGACAGAAAATAATGAGTCAAACATTTTGCAAGCAAAGAACTATTTTTTTTAAATTGTTCAGCTTTAGAAAGACGCTGGGTGCTGACTGCACAGTGTGTTCCCCATTGGGTAGAAGATTATTGGTTTACTGTTGTTACTGTGGGGCTTTTTTGCTTGTTTGTTTTGAGACAGGGTTTCTCTGTGTAGTCCTAGCTGTCCAAAAACTCACTCTGTAGATCAGGCTGGCCTTGAACTCAGAGATTTGCCCACCTGTCCTCTGCCTCCCAAGTGCTGGGATTAAAGGCATGTGCCACCATCTCCTGGTGACATATGGTTTTTTAATTCTCTCTTACAATAAACTTCTAAAATCAGATACTCAACTGTCCCGGTCCACCTAATCTACCATTAAAAACAAAAACGTATAATGCAAACTACAAAACCTGTATAAAACCTCACCAATATGGGGTTGGGGATTGAGCTCTGTGGTAGAGTGCTTGCCTGCCTAGCAAGCACAAGGCCTTGGGTTCTGTCCTTAGCTCCAGGGAAGAAAACAACAAACAAACAAAACACAAAAAACTGACAAAGTAACAAAAAAAACTCACCAAAATGAGGACAATTACTAAAAAAATAAAATAGAAATGCTAATTTCTCAACCAAAATTTCTTTCCGCCTGGGAAGAGCAAGGGGGGAGAGGTGGCAAGTATGGGCACTAACACAGGCAAGAGGATTTAGTTCTGCTTTTAGGGCACAGGACAGGAACTAACTACCTGCCTAAAAATCATCTATGATAAAAGAAAAAAACATTAAAGTCTCAACATACTAAAATTCATTTCTTGAAGCACATGAAGAGTTCAACATTCTGAACTGATTATTATATGCTGTGTACATGAATCAAATAATTATGACAGATCCCATAAAGCTATACAAATATCATGCCTTACAAACCCCTCTCACACTCCACTTTAACTGCATCATTTTACATTAGGTATTCAGAAAATTACTAAAAATAATCAAGCAAATTCTATTTACCCCATTTTCCCAACGAAGCTAGGAAGAGCTTAATCACTGAAAGACCATTAATGTGATTCTGTTTCTGGTACTAAGCAAACCAACTTACCGGTTCGCGGGTTGGCAGAGCTACTTTGTTCTGCAGAAGACGAAGTGCTAAAAGCAGATATTGGAATTTTCATCTGTATTGGGCCTCGACTGTTAGATGAGCTATAGAGTCCTGATGGGCCTACTGTGGGTAAAGAAGTCCTTGTGGCCTGAACAATAGAATGTGCAGTGGGAACGGCCTGTACAGCGAGGGTTGTCCCCAAGGGTGCAGCACTGGCGGAAGAGTTCCTCTGAATACTAGAACTGGGCACTGACGGAATGTTTGGTTTAGTGGGGTTTGGCAAGGGCGGCAAGGATACTGGATTTTTGGTAAGCCCGCTCACTGTTGGCGGGCTTTGCACAGATATGAATTCAACGCTGCCAGACGGTTGATTCGTCACAATAGTCCCTGGATGGCTTTGCAGGAGCTGAGGCTGAGAGGATACGGCAACGGGGACATGCAGAATGACTGGCAGGGGCTGCAGGGAGATTGTAGGCTGAGGGTTTCCACTGGGCACCTGAGTAGTGGCAACGACTGTGGCTGTGTTGGGAGCAGGAAGAAGAGATGCTGCTGGCAGAGAACCTGAGGTCGCCGAAGGCTGCAGTTTAGGCTGACTACTGACAATCGCCGGAGGAGTGACAAGACTGGCTGAGGACACTACAGAGAAAAACACAAGTCTGAGTCTAGATGACTATCTTAATTTACCAGCAAAAAATAAGTCACAAGTTGAATATATTTTATACAGAAAAGCCACCACAAAGAAGTTTCCAGGTTTAAGTTCGAAAACCCTGAAATGTTTAGGAGCACTTCTGTGTGTACACTTGGTATCTTTATGGAACGCCACATGATTTAATGTTAGTATATAAGATTATTATCTCAATATCAAAACAGCTCTTGAAAATTACAATGTTTACTTCAGAGAAACTAACTGGAAAAACAACTAAAAGATACTGAAAACTAAGTAAAACTATGCAAGTATTTTTAAAACCTCATTCTAAACATTATTAACACCTAAAGCATTAACAGTATCTAGCTGAGGTAGGAAGTCTGGAAAGCACTGGCCATTAGTTAGTGAAGCTGATGGCAGTATTTACCACTGGACCTGGAGGACTCCTACATATCCTTACTGAGATCCTTGGGAAAGAACTCACTCTGGGAGGAGGGACCATCAGAGAAGAGTCTAGAAACACAACTGATAGAGGAAAGCACTGAGTAGAAAGTGAAGATCAATTAAGAAACAGAACACACACACCAAAGATGGAAGAGTAGGTCCTAGAACCACAGAGATTTATAGTAGCTTACGACTCATCTACTAAGGTTTAGTCTCATCGACACAGGTTTAAAATGTAACTTAACTGACTACTGAGATATCTAGTCTTTCCAAAATCATAGGTACACCAGAGCAGGAATTCTCAGTGAGTGCAGAGGGATACCTATAGTTTCCTGGGAACCTTGCACAAAGTTACAACGTCAAAGCTGTTTTCCTAATAGTAATGAGACATTTGACTTTTGCACTATGCCTGTTGGCTTACTTAGTTCAGCAAGTCCATATCTGTGGACATTACATCCTTTATCCAAGAGTCCCAGTGACACATAAGGCAGACAACAGAGAACCTACACACATCGCGCTCTTTCCTATGCAGCCACGCAACCCTTAACAACATGGGTATGTTTTGAGAAATGTGTCATTACATAATTCCAATGCTGTATGATCACAAGACTGTACAAATCTAGCTAGGATAGATCAATCACTGAATGTGTCAGTAAATTTACGAGACAGTAAATATAAAATAGATGCAGGTACTATAAGCATAAAACTGCATATCAGTTTCAGTAAATCATGGGTAACAATTGTCACTGGGTACCCTACACAGTTCAATTTTCTATAGTCTGTACAGCTCACAATGCTGCAGCTCTGCTCACATGAACATAACACACTCAGGAGTAACATGCTAAGATATATATATATCTTATATATATATTATTATATATATTAAACGGCTATATATATAGTAAACGGCTATGGTCTCAACTCCATTGCGGTCTCCCCAGATAACTGTTTTAAATTGATTCACAACTCACTGAAATGTCATTATGTGGTACATGACTGTACACATATCCTTATGTTAAGTTTATTTGGAAATTAGGCATAGTAAAAAACAATAACACCTAATAAAACAATTATCACGATAAAAGACAAATTATTAATGGAATGCTCCAGGTAATATTAATAGACCGTGGTAACAAACAATGGAAAATGACACTGTGGATGAGGAGAAAACTACAAATCCACGGCAGAACAGTGCACCCACCACTCCTGTCACACCAACCTCTTCACTAACAAATACTTTACCACAGTATTTAAAAAAGGAAATTTCACTAAAGTAGTAGTAAAAGCTACCACTTCTATTACGTCCTACCCTCCAGTAAATCATAGATAGACTGGCCTTGAATTATGATCTAACTGCCATAGCCTGCTGAGTTCTGGAATTACAGGTCTGCACTACAAGACCTAGCAGGACCTATTTTCTTGAAAGAGTGACATAGAAAAACAATGAGAAAAGCATATGATTTCTGACTCTGCTCTGCACTAGCTCCACAGAAACTACCATCAAAGGGCAGTGTCCAGCTACCCAGCCCATTTCCATCTGTCTCTATGAGGCTGCATTCCTTTCGCAGATGAAGTCAGCAGACTGGAAGAGACTGAAAGAAGGTACAGACGTAAGAATCCAACCAGCTTGAGCTGTGTAACATCTTAACCAAGGTTTTAAAGAAATATGTTTTCAGGGATATTTATATATGTGCACGCATGCTCATGTGTGTACATGAATGTGTTAAGTGTCATTCCTCTGGTGCCAATCCCCTTTCTCTTCGGGATCTGTCACTGAGTCACTGGCACTTTCCCGTGCAATCTTCTACATCCTGGTGGCACCACTCTCATCTCCCTTTTCTTCCTAGGGTTGAGACAGGGTCGCTCACTGGCCTGGAGCTCACCATGCAGGCTGGCTGGCCAGAGTCTGCTCCCCTCTCCAACATGAGACAGCCAAGTGAGGCGGCTGCCTCTGTCTGTCTATTTACTGTGGGTTCTGGGAAATAAACTCAGATCTTCGCTCTTTAACTGATTTATTTTTTTAAGTACAATTATTTTCTATTTTAAAAAAGTTTCTATGCACATTACAGGATTATTATCATTCACTTCTGTGTGGTTTTTGATTACTCAAGACAAGGACTCACTATGTAGCCCTGGCTGCCTTAGAATTCACTACATAGACCAGGCTGGTCTTGAACTCAGAGCTCCGTCTACCTCTGGGCTTATTATTAATTTTAAGTGAAAAAAGTCCTTACATTTTTATTTTAACTCAACTGATAGTACCAATTAGTTTAACTCAAAAATTCTCTGGAGTATTTAGCCATTCCCTGAGCCTGTAAAGGCCCTAGAGAAGAGAGACCTGAGAAATACTAGCCTAGGAATTTCAGTGTCTTTCTTTTCATGTGTACTTACTTACAATCCTCAATTTTTTTGAAATATATTCATATTTATACTAAAGTGTCCTGTTTTCTAAGAGAACCAAAGATGTTAGGGTCCAAGAAAATGTATTTTTGGCATTTAAAAAAAAGTTACCTGTATTCATAGGAGTTTGAAAGGATGATGGTGGACCCTCGCTAACATTTCTTTTCGACTCCAGCATCTGTCGTACCGTGCCTGCATTTCTATGAAACAGATACATGTACAGTCAATGACTATGCGATCTTAGGGGGAACACACAGAAACAGGAAAAACAGTGGCCCATGGTGGGAAAAGGGTAAGATCTGGGGTTTATACCCTATGCCTGAAGCCACAGTTCATACACAATGATACATGACAAATAACACAGCAGAAGAGTCTCTGCCCATATTCTACTGTTATCAGTTACCTAAAGACTGAATACAGGCAATGGCATATTCTTATCAAGGACCAAAGCAGTTCTTAAAGAAACATGTAGGGTTTGGGGGAGGGGTGGCCTCTAGATTTAATCCTAAATATTGCAAAAGGAAAGAAAAAAGAAATATTTAACAAAAGAAAAATTTGATAAATTAGCAAAGGCAATACATAATAAAAAGGGGAAGTAGAAAAGCAAGTATGACCTAAGTCATTTACCGCTGCCTAGGCATTTACAATTGCATGCCAAGACTAAGCTAAGCCTTGCTTTCTCAGTAAAACACAATGAACAAACTGCAGCTCTTACCTGTAGGTCACACTGTTATTGCTGTTGACATCACTGGCAGGCTTTCCTGGTGATACAGGTGGGTTTGGAGGGCTCTGAAAGGGGGGGGAAATACCAAAGTAAAAAAAAATAAAACCCAACATATAGGAATTGCTGGAAAAGGGAAGGAGGAAAGGGCATTCAAGTGCTTTCTCAATATCCCATCTATTATTTAACTAATACCATAGAAAAGCAGTGCCGGATCAGACATCACTACTTTGTCTTTTCCTTTTCTTGTGGAAATCTTTCTCATTCAAACTTCAAATCTTCTCATTCTGTCAATCTCCAGGTGGTAACTTCAGTCATTTTTTTTTCCTTTCAGGTAGTTTTCCTTCTAGTTAGTTCTACACAATTTATTTCTCTTTACAAGTTGGCAATTTTCTCGAATGTTTTTCGGAATACTCCGTAGGGCTCTGTGGTCATCTGGAGATGCTGTATATGTATGTGCAAGGCAAAGACTTCAGTGCAGTAAGCAGCAGTTTTGGCTGGGCAGCAAGCTCATCAGTGCATTCTCTGCACTGAAGGGAAGTATGGAGCAATACTGCTTATTGCAGAGATGAAAGGCTCTAATCCCTGCACATGCTCAAAGCTAGGAATGTTACAATGTTGCTGCAAGTTCTCTTATCTTTTGATTTGATTGGTTTTACAAAGCTTCTTGTTTCTTTGAAATAACATTAACCGTTTCATTCCACATTTTAAATAAAATATAAGAATGAAATATACTATTAAAGTAACAACATTGACAATCTCTTCAGTTCCACAAAGGCAGCCAGATTTCTCTATTAAGAATGAAGGCTGGGAGCAGTAACTTTGGGATCCTTTGGAGACCCACTTGTTTGACAAGTTTTTCCTTCATTCTCTTGACAAATATGTGAAATCTAAAGCTCTCTTCTTCCCAAACCTGGTGTAGGAGGGTCTTCTGTGTTTGCGTTGCTTTCATTGGTTGAATAAAGAAGCTGCCTTGGCCTTCTGATAGGGAAGAGCTTAGATAGGCGTGGAAAAGAGAACTAAATTCTGGGAGGAAGAAGGCAGTGTGGCAGACGCCATGGAACTCCTGTCCGAGACTGACGCTGGTTTGGTGTAGGAGGGTCTTCTGTTTGTATATTGCCCTCACTGGTTAAATAAAGAAAACTGCCTTGGCCTTTTGGTAGGACGGCCCTTAGGTGGGCGGAGTAGATAGAACGGAATGCTGTGAGAGAGAAGGCAGTGGAGCAGACGCCATGCTTCTCCAGCACAAGATGGACACTGGTTAGACTCATACCGGTAAGCCACGACTCGTGGTGACACACAGATGATTAGAAATGGGTTAAACAAATATGTGAGAGTTAGCCAATAAGAGGCTAGAGCTAATGGGCCAGGCAGTATTTCAATGAATACAGTTTCCGTGTAATTATTTCGGGTACGCACTGG